>VWZE01014634.1:640803-665616 GCA_013396675.1 Eubucco bourcierii | reverse complement strand
TTCTATGATTCTATGATTCTATATATTTCCATATAACTACTAAAAAGTAGTTATATGGAAAAAAACCCCAACTTGACTGAAGTCAACCAATTATTTTGATGTTATATGACCATGTGGAAATTATAATAATGTTGGTGATTACAATCAATAAATTATAATTGTGTTGATCTTATATGTGCTGTATGTTGGTGTTGAAACAATCAACAAATCATAGTGATATTTCTAAATTGGATTAGGTTCCTCATGTCCTTGCACACTTCAGTTTGGAATATCTCTTCAAGATAGGGATTTTTCTTTTCTACTCACTTCAGCCTGGCTCTGTCATCTCTACACTTCCCTGTAGGCAGTTCTAGAAATAGTTTCTAGAAGTTCCAGTAGACCTTCTCTGAATAGTCTGTAGAGTTGCGCAGAGAGAAATTTAATGAAGTTAAACAGGGGGAAGTGTATAGTTGTGCACCTGGGAAAGAACAATCCCATGTATCAGTATAGATTGGGGACTGACCTGTTAGAGAGCAGTGAAGGGGAGAGGGACTTGGGAGTCCTGATGGGTGGAAGGATGGCCATGATCCAGCAGTGTGCTCTTGTGGCAAGGAAAGCCAATGTCATTCTGGGGTGTATTAGAAGGAGTGTTTTTAGTAGGTTGAAGGAGGTTCTCTTCCTCTGCTCTGGTGAGGCCTCATCTGGAGAAATGTGTCCAGTTCTGCCCCCCCTCCCCCCTCCAGTTCAAGAAGCACAAGGAGCTACTTGAAAGAGTCCAGTGCAGAGCCTCAAAAATGATTAAGGAAGTTGAACATCTTCCTTATGAGGAGGGACTGAGGGAGCTGGGGCTTTTTAGTTTGGAGAGGAGAAGACTATGGTGTGCCCTGACTAATGTTTATAAATATGTAAGTGATGAGTGCCAGGAGGATGGAGCTAGGCTGCTCTTGGTGATACCCAGTGACAGGACAAGGGGCAATGGGTGGAAGTTGAGGCACAGGAGATTCCATGTGAACCTGAGGAAGAATTTTTTTCACTGTGAGGGTTACAGAGCACTGGAACCAGCTACCCAGGGAAGTTGTGGAGTCTCCCTCTTTGGAGATATTCAAGAACCATCTGGAAGCATTCCAGTGTGATCAGGTGATCCTGCTCTGGCAGGAGGGCTGGACCACATGATCTTTTGAGGTCACTTCCAGCCCCTGACATTCTATGATTCTATGTTCCTTCCCCACTCAGCCTTGCCTACCTTCGGGCTGAAAAAACAAATTTTGTCTCTCTTTAAGTGTCATGAGCAACAACTGCTGCCTATGTTGGTAACTCTTCACTGAAGTTTGGTTGTACTTATGTGCCCCACCTCATTGCTTGGGCTTCTGTATGTCCAAATTGCTGTTGTCTAACTCAGTCTTCCTCTGCTATGGGTAGTGCTTCATTCCCCCAGAGTCTGCCTCCCAGAAGGCCTGTGAGTAGATCTTGACTTCTAAGATTGAGGCATTAATCCTTATCAAGTCCTTTCTGTATCCCTTACCATTACACCCTTCATTTCACTGAGCAGTGGGCCCATGTTTTCTTTAGTTTTCCTTTGCTTGCTATTCTGCCTATAGAAGAAGCCCCTCTTTACTCCATGCCTTGCCGTTCATGCTTGCCCACGCTTTCTGTCTGTTGAGCAGCTTTGGCCTCAGAGCAGGATAACCAGCAGTAACAGCATGCTGGATTGCTCCATGTGTGTAGCTAGCCTGGCTTCCTAAGGACTGCAAACCACTCAGCTCAGGATATCAGGAACTCCTGCTGGTGGGTGCAGAGGAGTGTGTATTAATGAGGAGATCATGGCAGACAATGCAGTAACATAAGGCTTGTGATCCAAATCCAGAAAACTCTTCATTGTTTTCTCAAAACGAAGTTTCCCCCATAGCAGGCTGCTTCAGAGGGTGTGTGTAAAAGACAAAATACAAGCTTACAGCTCTGAACCCTGAGTGCTGAGATAGAGCAACTCCTTCAAACTCTTAATCAGCAATAAAACATTAAAAGCTTGTTTCATCTATTCTTTGAACAACTATGTCTTAATGACCCAGAAAAGAGGTATCCATGCAAAAATATATTAGGACTTTAAAACCCTAAAGGAATCCAGTCACTAAATTGTCTACAATTATTTGGCACCCACACATGCTGACTTAATGTACTACACTGAGAATACATCAACGACTTCACCAGCAGTTTCACATTAAAATCACTGAGCAAACCATGGGGATTTTATTTTTCAGTCTTTGTGGGGAAATAAATTTAATAAATATTTTGTGACTATAATTATTTTATGTTAACTGTATTTACATTGGCATGTATAATTTTAAATATAACTATTAAACTCAGCAGTAAAAAGTGAGAATATGCATATATATATGTACACACACAAAGAGTTATGTTCATTAAGTATGGCTGTGAACTGACTTTATCATGAAAGTAGAGGTGTGTAAATGCAGAGGAAATGCCAATGCAATGCTTTACAGTTTCAGTGCTTCTTAAGAAGCAAATCTGATTCCTCCTTACTGCAGTGAAAATTAGGATAAAGTTCTTTTTTTCATATAGAGATGCACATAGATTGAATCCTTTAGCCTCATTTAAAATGACAATAGGCAGTGGAATAATGGTATCTTATGAATTCAAAAGGATAATAAACAGTGGAAGAATGGTATCTTATGAATTTGTAAAGTTGAGTTTTAAACTGAGGGAGTTTTAATATGTGTGTGTATGTATATACACACACATTTTAATGGTAACTTAAAGATTATACAACCTTTGGTTACAGTGATCTTGTGTCCTTCTTATTAAATCTTGCTGGATAAACAAGAAAAGCTCTAGACCATAATGAAGGTAAAAATTGTTGCAAAGAGGTTCCATATAGCATTTCTGACTCCTTGGCTTTGCCACAAATGAAGTCGGGAAATCAGCTTTAGGTATTAACATTTTTTTATTATAAAAGTTCAAGAAATTCAAGTGAAAATGGGTAAACCTAGAAGAACATAGACACTGTGGAGAAATAGCAATTGCTTCAGGGAAATCTTGCTGAAGATCACAGAAACGTATTAATATTGATTGAAATGTTTTTGTTTTTTTTTTTGCTTTGACTGTTTTTATGTGGAAGAGGAATTCCAGAGATCTGCCAAGAATGTAAGGTGCGATGCACTTCCGCTGTTGGATACTGGGAAAGTTAATACTATGCCTCAGTTTCCCTGTTCATAAATGGGGATAATGATACTTAGCTGCTGTAAATTGCTTTGGGAACTTTGGATTATGGAAGTTGAATATGATTATTCATTATGTTTGCTTCATATGAATATTCTAGTGAATGTGTTTTGCAAGGGGATGATTAGTTTTCAACAAATATCGGAGACTTGAGAAAACGAGTTTATATCCTCATAAATATAAATGTTCTGTTTCAGATATTGAGGAAATCTGACATATTTGTATTCCATACAAATGAAACCGGTGTTATCAAATGAGGAACACTGAGCCCACATGTGTTAATCTCATGTTCTTTCATGTCATGAACTATCAAGCTTCCTTCCTGCTAGGAGAGAATGATTCTGAGTGAGGAATGTTTAGACAAAAGTAAGGAAGAGTCGTAGACACAGAATTTATTTAATTATGGTTATTTCCACGTGTTACAGAGGTAAAGCCTGTGGGCTGTTCGCTTTGACAAGTTTTAAATACAGGAAGAGACATTCTATCAGTCAGTTTGTGTGCTATGACATAGGTCATGACTATCCTGTGCATGTCACAAATGTCATTCTAGTGTAACTGGAGGGAGAACACCTTAGCAAGTATATATTTCAGAAAGACCTGGAGTGTCAAGAAATGAGAAATCTGTGATTTACCTTTTCAGGTTTTTGCAGTGGTTAGTCGTCTTCACTGTGAAGAACTATTGCCTTGCAGCTGAGTTATCCTGCTGTCTGTTTTCTCTCTGTGAAGCTGCTTAGATGGTAGAATCACTTAGCAGCACAGACCCCTTTTAGATAGGCTAGAGATATCAAGTTATTGTCTTTATCTACCAATAAGAAGACATTTGAAATTATTTATGATATAATTGCACTTTCTGTCTAATTTTTCAGTTCTCTTTAAAACTGATTACCAGGTGCTGTGTGCATCTGTATGGACTCTGTCTTGTTCATGATCATTAATTATTTTTTGTTTATCGCATACTGAAGTTGTGTTTGGTTTTGTTTGTAACTAGCATCCTAACAGAACATATGAATTACTTTCCCACTTCTTCTATACTTCATCAGAATTGGAGATTTTTGGCTTCAATCTGTCACTCCCTTTAGTAGGACTTTTAATCCTCAGTCTATAGTTCTGCTCTGTATTTGCTTCAATGTAGCTTTACTGAGAGATGAAGTCTTTCTAAACAACTTTTTTCACTGTATCATCTGTAACTTTTATTTGGAGTATTTGTACTGACATCGAATTCTGTAGTCAAAACAATTCTTGTTTTGGTAATTGCTTTCTTCCTCTTTCATGTTGTCTCTCAATTACGCTGTTATCTACCACTATCCTTTACCAGATAAGAATGTGTGTTTGTCTCTGAATGTTCTAAAATGAAAACCTTGATGCGTGAGTATGCATATGAGAATGAGTATCAATGCTGTTCATCTTACTCTTGAAAAGCAACATGTAGGCAATATCTCTTTAGGCACCTGAAAAATATACTTGCTTAGGATTCAATGAACACAATTGTACTCTTTGAGGAGAAGGAGTTAAGAAGCAAACATTTCTGTGTGAGTAAACAAACACCACTGAAGCTTTTATTACTACTAGCAGGACTGGTCAGAAATGAGTTGCATCAGCAGAGGTGCCTTTAGGGACTAGCCCTGAATTTAGTTACTGTTATTATCAAATAACTCATCAGCAATGAAAATTCAACCCTCCCTAGAAAGACAAATGTTAAGCTGTCTGAAATTCATGTAAGGAACAATTTCTGCTTCTAGTGATGAAGCACCAGAAGCATCACTGATACACAGAAAATAGGAGCCAAGGAAAGGTTTCAGGTAATCTGAAACATATAAGGCAGTAACTGAAGAATGTTGATGCAAGATTTCTCTGGGATAGCTTTTAAAAAAGCCACCTTCACTTACAGGAGCTTAATTGAATGATTATTGCCCTGTGGGCATGTTACAGGTCAGTAAACACTTGTTCCAACCCTCTGTAGCAATCTGAAGATTAGTTGGGGCATTTGAAAAACCAAACCAAACCACAACAAAAAACCATCCAACCAAAAAGAAAACACAAAAAAACCCACCAGCAAAAACCTCAGCAAAAGCGACTTACCAGGCCAAAGAGCTTTATAATTTTGTTCGTTTTTATTTTATTTTATTTTTTCCAGAGGTGTGAATACCTATTGAATTGTGCCTGTAATGTCTGATTGTTTTGTCACTCCTGCTACACCAAGGGATTTTTTTTTTTTTTGCAGTTATCATTAAATAAAAACTGCCAGTGAAAGAGTTGAGCTAGAGGAACACATTTGAAAGATTCCTGCACCAGTCAAGCTCGCTTAGCCCCTTAATCCCTTACATTGGCAGTTGAATCCAAGAGACATGTAGCAGTGCACAGAGGAGCTATAAACAAACAAGGCTTGAAGCTCTTGGCACTTTTAAAAAATTGCCTGTTTCTTGTAAATACATTGCAATAAAACAATAGCTACTGAACATTAGTGAAGAAAGAAATCAGCCATGAGAAACTCGAACTAGGTGGCCTTCCAATTGTAGGGAAAAAACCACTGTGAAAGAGGTTGAGATAAATCCTGTAAATACTGTACAAGGTTTTGGAGGATTTATTAATAAAACAAACTAGTAAAGCACGTGCAGAAAACTAAACTGGCTGGCGGATTGAATGATGGAATATTTGTCTTGGACACCGAAAACACTCAATTCCCTGCAATTTAAATAGGTTTCTCTGATTACCCATTACACTACCACTGCCTTACCACCTTTCTTAGCCTGTAATTGCTCACATTCTGCAACCTTTTTGCTATAGAATATGGGAAAGAATGAAATAAAATTCGATACCACATTTTTAAAGTGCAGCAATGACAGCAAGGATTCATTCTCGTAATTAAGAACATTTCACTGTGAATAGTTATCCTGTTAAAAATGCAGTGCAAAGAATTTTTGTGCTGAGTTAATGGTGCATGTGCCTAAAACTGAAAAAAAAAAAAAACAAACCAGCATTCAAAATTGTTACCAGCATTCAAAATTGTTAAGTTTTAGTGGATTAAAACTCCACTACATCAAAAACATTGCACTTCTATAAAAGAAGAAAAAATGTGGAAGAAATACTGTGTAAAGTAGCTGATGAATGGATGAATTAAAACTTTTCAGCTGGCCATTTTACACGTGCAAAAGGTATTTATTGATGGGAGAAGCTATAACTTTCTATAACCATCTTTTTAGTAAGTGGGTTGGACAGTTGAGGAATTGGGAGAAAATCATAGAAGGAAACAAAACAAAATTAAACTGTTTAAAACTGAATTTGCTTGTTATCTCTTGTACCGCAGTTGGTTTTTCTTTCAGTTTATCATGCCATGCATCTTCCTTTCTGCTGTCTGTCTTAAGCTTTATGTTACTTCCTTATGCGTAGTAAAGTGTGTGGGAAAAGCATGAGGTGCTATGCTTGTAACTTTACTTCATTTGTATAAAACTACTCCTTTGAGTGGTTGGTAAAACACACACTGGTATGCCTGTGAGGTGAGGATTGCAAAATCATATCCCATGAGAATCTGTATTACACACAGTCTTGTTAGCAATGGAATTTAGTAAATCCCCTGTCTCCAGGCTGCTCAAGGTAACATTACATCCCAAGTCACATAATTTCCAGAGCACACTGTATCCTCCAGCATGCATTCTGCAGGATGGCGGAGGGGCTTCCTTCATTCATCCTCCTACTTTACTCAATAATGTGAGAACTGATGGACAAGAAGGCAGCAACATTTGGATGTCTGTCTGCCTTTACAAAGCAACTCTGGTAAATCAGTGCCTTGTTTAAACAGTTTGTTGGCTCACTGAAATCTGGAAGCAGTATAGATGGCGTCATTGTTTCTAAACCTATATCATTTACACTGTGTGGCCATAGCAGTGAGGTCTCTGATAGCCTGGGATCTTTTGCATCACAAAGTATCTCAGAGGCATCTTATAATGCCGTTTGGTGTCAGCTCTTACATGACACAGGATTTACTTATGTTGCTCTGAGAACAATCCTCATGGAAGTCAGTACTGTTGAAGAGACATTTAGTAGCCACTCTGGGAGAATGAAATCCTCCCAGGCAGTTCACGTGCAACACAGGCAACAGAACACTGACACACTATAATGTGTGATTAATATACCATAATGCATTAATCTTGTGCCTCACTGCTATCTTCTCTAGAGATGAGAGAAATTATGATTTGTTGCCAATGTGAACTAAATAGGTAGTCCCTATTTATTTTACAATGCTCAGAAAGCCCTCAAGTCAGAATGATATCTTAAATGAATGTTTCCCATCCACATCCAAGGTTTGTTCAGTGTTTTGCATCTACTACATCATAATTTTGTGCTAGAATTCATGGGGAATTATTTTCACTTAGATGAGGATCTCCCCATGCTCTTCTGTCAGTGAAAAAGGAGACTTGAAGTGGGAGTAATGTTGAGCACTGTTAAATTGCCAGAGATACGTAAAGCAGCATTTTTGTAGTTACTTCAGTACTCAAGAAGATGAAATTCTTAGCTAAAAAGCATACAGCAGGAAGTAGTGTGAAAAGTAACTCAGATTAATGGAAAGGACAGTAAGTAACCCTTATTGTTAGACACTGGATTTAAGCCAAAAGAAGAGAACTTGCTACTGTTACAAGTTTTCTGAGAAATTGTGTTCCTTGGGATGATTGTATTGCTACCTCAGTTTAGATAAAGTCTCTTACTCATTAGCAAAATTTGTGGCTGCTTTCCTTTCTGGATTTTGGAACTAGGAATGTTATGTGAGTGCCTGCATGGGATGTCTAGCAATACGAGAAAAGTTAGCTACTACTGCAATGATGCTTAATTAAAAAGAAGTGCTTACTTCAGAGAGATATTATCACAGAGCATTTCCAGTTGGAACTCTTGAAAAAAACCAGTCAAATCAACCCCCCAAACTCAGAAACCAACAAATAACAAAGCTCATGGTAAGGATCTGTAACAAAAGAAATCCTGAATTGGCATTCAAGCACTACATGGCAACAGCGAGAGCTCTTTAATTCCATTTAGGATGTTCCTGGCTGCTGGGTGTCACTTGAGAATCTGGTACCATCACAAAAGGACAGGGAAACTCTACCATAATTTTTAAGCTGTATTTCACTGAACTGGTTTTCAATGAAATCTTCAATATCTTTCCTTTCAGGAAGGATTACTCTGAGGCACTGTTAATATTTCGGATCTTGATTTTTGGTAGTCCTGACTGATAGCCAATATTTATTTTATGAATAATATCTCTTAGTATGAATATTTGAATTAAATTTAGTAAGAATTATTATGAATAATATATTTTAACATCAAAAGCAATCACTAATGCTGTAGTATTTGATGTTCTGGATTTCCTTTACCACATAAAATCTTTCTCTGTGCATGTGGAGTTACATTCTCTGTTTTATAATATAAATACATAAATTATGGGTTTAAATATTCCGCTTTGTCTTTTGTCCTACACATAATATCACAAGCTCATTGCAAAGTGGCTATTTTACAGTTTTGAGAAATTCAAGTCAAATCCTTGGAGTGAGTGTGCGACGTAGCTGGCTGTGGTGCTAGAAATTTAAAAAGGCACCTTCATGGTGGGTTTTACAACAGTTGTCTGAGCTCAGAAGTCAGTGGTTAGTTCTTGTTCTTATGGAAAGAAGTAATTTAAGAACATGTTCTGGCTGAGTTAATATTGGAAGAGGAGGAAATTAAATGCTTTTGTGATACTTTTACAAAGTAAAAATGGCAGTGTATGGAAAGTAGATGGTTATGCAGATGAGAAATTTGAGAAGGTTTGTAGAAAGGCTGCAGTAAGTGAAATGAAGGAAGAAAAATTTTCCTCGTGTAAGCAAGTTCAGACCAGCAACAGTTCCAGCTGTGTAAAGTTGTACAGTGTCTACCACAGCCAAGTTGCAGTCTTTTGGTGAGGACTCAAAGCTGTTCTAATGTTATCATAGAACAGTGAAATCATAGAATGGTTTGGGTTGGAATGGACATTTAAAGGTCATATAGTCCAACCCCCTCTGCAGTCAGCAGGGGCAGCCTCAACTAGATCAGATTGCCCAGAGCCTTGTCGAGCCTCACCTTGACTGTCTTCAGGGATTTTGCCCATTCCATCTCTCTGGACAGCCTTTTCCAGTGCTCCACTACCTTCATGGTAAAGAACCTGTTCCTAGCATCCAATCTAAATCACTCTTCTCTAGTTATAAGCTGCTGCCCCTCATTCTATCATGACAGGTCTTTGTAAACAGTCTCTCTCCATCCCACCTGTAGGGCCCTGTGATGGTTTGGGAGTTACCCACTCCCCTGGACGATGCAATCAGCCATCTGGAAGTTAGGGAATGAAGCTTTATATTCACAGTTTAGCACAATATACAAGCAGTTGTTTACAATATATTAAAAATATTTACAGTTATATACAAGGTAAAGGTAATACAGAAACACAATACCTCTCCCAGAAATCAGAGTCCCCAGGAGGGGCTCCCAACCACCTTTCCACCTTCTTTCCACCCCCTTCTCTTATCCAAGCATCTACCTTACATGCAAGGTGAGTTGGGAAGATTGGCAGCAGGGGTTAGAAGTAGAATGATTAGTTGGGTTACACAGATTCAGCTAGAAACCAGGGAGAGACACAGACACTGACAGACTCCAACAGACTGACTGCCTTATCTATGTTTGTGTCCTTCCTCTTATATATCTCAGCAAACCTATGAGTAAAGTAGACATTAAAATTGTTTCCTTTTCACAACCTATAATCTATTTTTTCTCATTAAAATATTCCAATTATCCTCAAACCAGTACAGACCCCTACAATTAATAGCATTATGCCTTTAAGTCTGATCATACATGAAGCATTTCCTAGCAAACTAATTCCATTTAAAAAAAAACCCAACAAACTTGTTTCCAAGAATAAGTACAGGTCTGCACCGTTCTTTTTCTATACTATGCCTAATGGAAGAAGGATTAACTTTATCATCTGTGACCTAAGATACAAATGTGCAGTGTTCAAGGTCATTACTGCAACTCTTTGTCTCCTTGAAGTGTAACCTTAAGTGCATGCAAAACAGATGCTGTAGAAAATACTTGCTGCTGGTACAAAGAAAGTGACAATCTGGAAAAATTGTGTTTACAGTCTCCTCACTGCACCTGTATTTTTTGAGCCTAAACCACAAGCAGAGTAAATATGTATTGGTGGCATTACTTTTGTATAGAGAATAGGTTTTGTAGACCATTAATTTTCTTTGAGAAAGAGAACCGTCATTGAACTTGCATTCAGAACAAGGCATTGCTATGGATCTCTAGACTTTTTTGGAATTTGTTTCAAAACCAGATAAACTACAGGTTTACTCCAAATATAAAAGGTTAAGAGGCAAAGAGTGTTTCTTTTGAGGTGATAAGCAAATGTTTAGTGTTTACTGCAGGAAAGCTGGAACAACTGCAGTAGTTTTGGTAAATGTAAAAAAGTGTTAATGCCACTTACACGCCTCTCTAATTTTACTAACTAAATAGGAACAGAAAACAGCATCAAGGAAACTGTTTCTGATTCTAGTACTTTCTTGAAATCCAACAGTGACCATTTGTGGGTTTTCAGAACAAGAGGACACAGTCTCAAACTGCACCAGGGCAGGTTTAGGCTGAGCATTAGGAAGAAATTACTCACTGAAAGAGTGATTGGCATTAGAATGGGCTGCCAGGGGAGGTGGTAGAATCACCATCCCTGGAAGTGTTTAAAAGGAGGCTGAACGAGGCACTTAGTGCCGTGGTTTAGTTAATTAGAAGGGTTAGATGATAGGTTGGACTCGATGATCATAGAGGTCTTTCTCAACCTGGTTAATTCTGTGATTCTGTTTAGATCTGGCAGACATGACCGGTGTTGGGTGAAGATGTTACTTGTAGCTGCCTTTTTTGATGAAGGGTTCATGAAACAAAAGTTATAGTACTGGCCAGCAAAGTTAGGCTTCTTCTCCAGATGTGTGGCCAAACCCCAAAAGGAAAGAGGTGAAGGGCAATGGGATTGAGGAGCCTGTCTGTGAGAACTCAGCTGGGTGTGCTGTTCAGTGCATGCATTGAAGCACATATGGGGCTGCACTGAGTCTCTGATCTTTGCTTTTTGTGGCCATGGAGAAACAGTAGTAAAAGCGACTTCACAGGTCATAGGTGCTCAGTGCAGCAGCTTGTTTCACTCCATGCTTTCTCTTAATGTCAGTGTGAAACTAAGACCTTTAAAACAGCATTTTGAAGGAAGAATGTAAGATAGGAAGAGCAATCCCTTTCATTCTTTCATTCACTAAATTGGCTTAATTTCCAACATAGTTATTTTGGTCCACTAATTTCTGGCTTCATGCTTCACTTGTGTATGAGAAATTATCTCAACTGATTTCTTTGGGTTTATGAGTAGGCATCTTTGGTTTGGACTAAGTCAGTTTTGTTGTCTTCAGTTTTTGCTACCTTCAGAAGAATGGTTTTGAACATTATCCTGAACTTTCATTCCCTTGGATAGCTGAAGTAGATTCCTCTGTGGAACAGGAGCTATATAAAACAGTAGTAGCATAGTCTTTATTCCCCTGTCACATGTTTGCTGTTTTAATTTGTTCCTTTTTTTTGCATCTGTTTTCTTAGTGAGCTAAAACAAAATAGGAAGAAAAGTCACTTCAGGAGCGTATAAACCTTACTTTATATTCCAGCACAAATTTTAGCACTCTGCCTTTGCTTAAGAAACAAATGTGGAGGAAGATTAAATTTACTGTGTATATTTAAGCACACCACCTTCTTTAACTGAAACAGTTGTGTCAAGAGCTTTGTTGTGCAGGGGGAGAGGAAACACCCAACATCTTAATATCATAGGCAGAAATGAAAAAGGATAGCAAGAAAAGTGATAACTTTGTGCAGTTTAAAAGTAACAAGAGCTAAAGCTCTACTGACTCAATAGATTTCTCTCCTTGTCTGGAGATTTACATTAGTTTTAATAGACTTCTGCTATATTTCCACAATTACTAATGCTATTGTAACAAAATTCAGTGGTCATGCAAAACAGTATAAAGCCATTGTCCACAGACTACAGTTCAGAAGTTGTAGGGAAAATACAGAACTCTACAAATCTTTATTTTATCTGGTATGTGTTCACTAAAGCTTTACAGCAGGCTTAATCAGTCAAACATGAATTAATGATGGTCATCAAACAGAAAATAATGAATTCCAAATAAATACTTATTGTATAATTGAAGTCACAAGAATTTTCTATGAATAAAATATACTTACATTTACAATGCGTAAATTCAGTTGCGACACTGTTGGTCATAAACAGGTTTCTGATGGAAGTATTGATGAGCTATGTTAAATTAGTAATAGCTTGAATACATTTCTTGATTATGTCACCAACTTAGGAGGAATGCTGTTGAAAATTAATCAGGTGCCATTTATTTTGTCGCTACTAGAAGAAGAAAAGGGTGTTTTGTTTTGATTTTTAAACTGTAATGTACACTTGAGACTCAGTTAATGATACAGTTTGAGATTAGTCTTTTTGAGTGTGTACATGCAGGAGATACCATGCAGTTTACTTCTGCTTTGCCAAAGACAATTCTGATAACTTCTTCATCAGTGCAATAATTAGCATAGATTAGCACTTGTTGCCAAAACCATAAATATGCTACTCTAGACCTTTAGATGTCAGGAGGAAGTTCTTTACAGTGAGGGTGGTGAGGCACTGGAACAGGTTGCCCAGGGAGGTTGTGGCTGCTGCCTCCCTGGAGATGTTCAAGGCCAGGTTGGACAAGGCCTTGAGTAACCTGTACTAGTGGGAGATGTCCCTGCCTATGGCAGGAGGTTGGAACTAGATAATCTTTGAGGTCCCTTCCTACCTTACCGTTCTATGATTCTATGATTCTGGAAGAGTGAGACTGAATATGCCAGAGTTTTTCATGCATGTTGTACTATTAGCAGAAAGACTTTTAAAGTTTAAAATAGAAACAAAGTCAAAAGGGCAATTTGGAGATCATCCTGTGCAACTGTATCTGAGGCAGTCTGTCCTCTGGAAATATTGAGCATTAAGAAAAGAGAAGGCTCAGAAGAGCAGCAGCTTTGCTGTGTACGGGATTCTGTGAGATTGTGCTACGCTGTTCTGAGAAGTGATTTCCAGACCTGGACTTACACTAGGTGTAGGATCTTTGTTAAAGCACATAATCTTTTTGAACATCAGTTTCCTATTCATGAAATAACTCTTGTCTACTCAACTGAGACAGTGTGAAGTTTATACAAGGTTTTTAATCCATCGAGCTGAGCAATCCTCAGTCACCGCAGTGTTATTTTTTGATAGATGATTTCAATGCTTTCAGTTGAATTACCATCACATGTTTCAATGAAAAGCATGGATAGGAAATTTGCTTTTTAATGTAGGTTGAACATAAACCACATTTTGCTTTGGAAGCTATTCTATCATTATTGCTATCTTGACCTGAAAGCAGTAGTTATGGACCACAGTAAAATCCTTCTTGTGAAGAACTCTGAAAAAGAAACACATAAATAGAGAAGGAAGGGCAAGAGCATGATAAGTAGAAGCCTTAATGTGTCAGCAGTCTAATTATATTTTGCTCTTTACTTCTCAGCAGATGGGAACTTCAAGGCTATAATTGCAGAACAAATAATGAGCTTTGTAACAGTGAACCACCCCTAAATGAGAACTACAAAATGGTCTGTGTTCAAAGACGTGTGTTTAAAAATGGTACTGAGATAGGTAAGAGAGGGCTGGAGGAGCATAAGCGCAGCAGATGGGAAAAAGGGAGATAATCACGTGAGCAAGTGACAGAGTTACAGAAGCACAAAGAAACTTGTATTTGAGACAGAAGAATCTGATGGGGTAATTGCCTTGAAGAATATAGACTTGAACATGTTTATGTGCAATAATATCAACCTGGGGTAGCAGAGAGGGCAACATGCCTATGTGAGCCCTGGGGAGCTGGCAACGTCCTGAACACTCTATGGTTAAGTAAGGGGAAGATTAATGCAAGGATCAAATTTCCCACTTAGCATTCAGAAGTTCTGAAGTATGAAACCACATCAGTAAAAATATTTGAATGACTGAAAGGCAGAATGAGAAGTAGGGATCTATATACACAACTGCTATTTTCTAATCAATAGCACATCCACTACTGATAATCTGTTAAATTTAATTCTCCTCTTAATGTTTTGAAGAATTGTGGCCATCTGTCTTGAAAACACAAAGCAGCAGACCATCCTCTGTAGAAATTCTCAAATGCTCCAAGTCACAGTTCTGTCTTTGGTCCATTAAGGAGTTTTCAGATCTAGTCTTAGGAAGAAATCCTCTTGAGAAGACTTCTTAAGAATTCTTCACCTTGCAGATTAAAAATTTACCAGGGAAATAAAAGTGTAAGAAACCTGCTACAAAGGGCAGTAGGTTGGCATAGATGGCATCACTGCAGCTTTTCCCTTGTTTTTGTTATTTATTAATGTTTTTAAAAGACATGTGTATAAATAATAGGTCTTATTTGCTTTACCTTTACTTCATGTTCCACTAGTTTAGAAAAGTTCAAAAAGATAAAGTTGAGAGTGGCTTTCCTTGCTTGGAATAATGTCAAATTAGAGCAAGGGTTACAGTGCTGCTTAAACTTCTGATCCACCTGGTCTTGGATTGTGTTTCTGACAGAGGCCACTGTGAGATGCCCGAGAGTGGAGAGTCTCCCACTCGGCTGTTGCACTAAAATCTGTTTGCCAAACATGTATTTCCAACAATAGACCCAGCTAACAGGCAGGAACAACTTCATTTTTGTCACAAGATTTGCAGCACTTAGGTCATACTTAGAGCGAGGACAAAGAAACAGTAAGATTTTCACTTTATTGCCCCTATTTCATCAGTAGCAGGAATAGGTCAGCACAATTACAGTCTATCTCATAAAACTGTCTGCCTCCCTACTCTGCAACTTGATTATTCCATATAAATTTTCAACTGAAACTGTAAAATCTGCAATATTTATACTATGAGGTGAAGCTGCAGCAATGTGAAAATTCCATTTGCTTATGCTGTGTCTATCCACAAAAGATTTCAGATTTTGAGTTGTTCTGCTCTTTACAGTCTGTAAGAAGATGACACAGACTTTGCCCTTCACGAATCTGTTTTACTGTAGCACGTCCTTTGAAAGTTACGTAACATTTTGGTCTTAACACGCATGTGAAAGAATCATTAAAACCAAACTCAGCAGTATCTGTGGGTTAGATTTTTGAGAAGAAAAATGACAACACACAAAATGTTTTTTTGGAAGAACTTAGCAGGAACAGAGCTATTTTAGGACTTGAGCAAACTTTTACATCCTTGTGGCAGCTGCGTTCTGTTTTTCAAACGTTGTCAAAAATTATAAAGCATAAAAGTTTTCAAGCACTGAAGATTAATCCTCCCTCCCAGAAAGATATAGATTGTAGTCAAATTCTATAAACCTCGTTTTGCTTCCAGCTACATATTTTTAAGTATAATTCTGAAGCAATATCGAAGCAGATGGTGCAACAGCAGCATTGAAAAAGCATTTGGTGTATTGTAAGTGTCAGGTTAGAATTCACAACCTGATGAATTGCCCACAAGTTCAGTGTTAAAATGGTGCCGTTTCTGTTTTAAAATAACTAAGTTGGAAACTATTTTCAGAGCTAGAATTAAAGTTACAAAAAGAAAATAAATAACCCACATGTCCCTCATTGTTTTTAAATATTTAACTGTCAACCGGAATTGTGACAGCGGCTGTTATGTGTGTTGTATTGCTGTAAAGCTTTCTGCTTGTTCAGGATTTTCACACTGTGTGAACAGGGCTTTCCAAGACCTTTGCCGCTGGTGTTGTCAGTGTATACACCAGGTTGGAGTTTTATGAAATGCTTCAGGAGCAAACATGCTCATCTTTAAAAGAAACTTTGTTTTAAAGCAACATCACTGGTTGGAATTGAAGATATCTTCCTCAGGTAATGGATAAAAAGTGACCTTTCTAACTATGAGTCATGTCCAGTGCTGAAACCATTAAAGTTCGCTTCCTCACAGCTACAAGGCTACAAGATGCTCTTTTATATTTCTATTCAGGAAAAAATTATATATTATTTCTTTCATACTATAGATAAGAGGAGCCATCTTCCATTTAGCTGGCAATACCCACAAAGATATTTGGGGTTTTATACCCTTGTTTCAGTACCAGAGGATTCATGGATCTTCATTTAGAAGCTAGGAAGACAGAGGGCTGTTAGAAACTCTGGAAGAAGCAGCTTCCAGAGAATAAGAAACTGCTTATTCCAGAGTTTTTCTGCTTTCTCGATTACAGTGAGAATCCCCCACTGGCAGATTGGTGGCACAGACCTGGGAGGATTTGCCATCTGACAGCCTCTGACAGCATCGGTTACCTTGTCAATGATAATGCAGCTAGGAAGCATCTTTGGGAGGAAAGCCAAGCACTGATTTGTTTCTGGACCTGTGCTGGTTCATTGGCAGCCCTGTGGGTTTTGGGAAGCAAAGTATAGCTTGTTTCAAAATATGCTGCCATGCTGGAATAGAAGCTTTTGTAATACCAACCAATACCCAGTGACACAGCATATTGTGTGTTCAGGGAGGTCTCCGTGGGCTGCTAGTAGTGAGAGCACATGGCTCCTTGGGCTGGCTGTACTGCTGTTTTGCAGTTGTGCCTTTGCTTTTGTACTGACAGCTCTTGGGATGGCTGTAGGGATTTTTTTTTTTTTTTAATAATTTAGATTTCGATTTGGTGGTATGCTTTAAGAGAGGAAGCCATCTACCTCTGTCACTCTGAACATGGATAGCAGACTGAGGCATCACTCACACAAAGCCACATTCATTGATACAACTTTCAAATCAGCTCCATGGCTTGGTGCATTTTCAGTGGCAAGTGAAAAGCCAGTGGCCTTGCAAGTCAGCAGCTATATCATGGAAGCAGCTGAGCAGACTAACTCGTTCTGCTAAGAACATGAGAAGTTTCCTCTTGTGTTTGTATGGTTTCGATATATTGACCCATGGAGAAGTCAGCTGCTTCTCAAGAGGCTATAAAAGTTAGAAGCTTAGCTAGAAGTGTTCCATTGTGTGACAGGTTTATGGCTGTAAGCATTGGGCATGTTGTTTGGAAGAGATATGAAATGTTATTCTGAAAAGAAAAAACAGCAAATCCTGAAGTGAGGAAAAGACAAAAGCAGGGGGACCGTTGGTACATGAATAAGTATTTTCATCTACTGTGAAGCACAGATGATGTTTAATCAAAACTTCAGTGAATTTAATATATGCTGTAAGTATTTTAGTACCTATAACCTTATTCCTTGCTTGATTTCTTGAAAGGAAAATAACCTCTCTTAGGATTTGTTTTTAATGAAATATAGGTAGTGTTTTCTGAGCATAAGAGAGTGATGCCATGAGGCTGCTCTGGGAGGAAGAGTGAGGAGCCCTTTTGCATCTGCCCTTTAACCAAGCTGGACCTGCATATTCACCATCCAGGCAGGTGTCTCTCTTTAGGTTAGTGCTGCTGTCAGGCTCTGCTGCTCTCCAGGGGAGGGGAGACAATCCCTCAGGTGGTGATAGTGACATGGGAAGAGTGTTTGTTACTTAACTCTGCTAACCAGGGGGTAGGAAAACCTTGTTATTTCTCCTTTTTCCTTTGGGACAAGTGAATGCTTTTCAACTAATTACAATTAGCCTTAGCAGAAAACCTGAAAGTTATCTCCATCTTTATGTGTCATGTTTGCAGCTTAGTATTTAAATTATCAGTAGTGCTAAGCAAAGACTTAACTAAGGAGAGATGTGCAGATGCTTAAGTACTTGTACCTAAAGATTCCTGTAGTTTAAACTGGCACCTAGGTTTGGAGACTTTAGCTGACCTCAGCTATAAGTGGGTGGAGCAAGATCCCAAGACCAAGATGCCCAGCTGACCAGGAATTGTAGTCCAAATCCAATTTTTGCCTTCAGGAGTTAAAGCAGAAGCTTTATTGCTAACTATTGTTCATCCCTAAGCTAGTAAGAGGTTTCCATACTTGTGTAGGAAAAGACAACTCCTTTTTTAAGCAAGGAGACTCAACCTGTGACTACAAAGGAAAAACAGGAAAATCTTCCTGTTATGGAATGAACAATCAAGTGGTATGATAGGATTTGTTTATTTTTAGCTTATATATCTGAAATTCTTTTGTCTTCTTAAATTCTGTGCTTGTAGTGATGGCAAAATTGCTGTTTGGCAGCCGATGGCAAGTGGATGAAGAGTGGACAGAACTGATTCTGTACTAGAAAATGTGTCTGGTGCTAATTAGCAGCAGCAACAGCAGCATATGAATGCAACCAAAGAGAAGAGCAAATGAACCAATTGCCCTTCATATTCTTCTGCTACCTGAAGGTCTTGGAAAAGGACATGTGCTTACACATATCTTGCAGCTGCTTTCTTGTGAAAGGGGTGAAATTATATTTTTAGCTGTTAGAAGTGAGGATCATGCCCTTCCCATCCTCAGGTGTGACATGCTTTATTATTGCTTCAGATGATAGTAATGGGTGATATCTAAATACAGGTTCATTCTGCAGCCCATCACCAAGGCAAGACAATGCTTCCTAATATACTACCCCATCATAAAATCGAAATATAGAGAAGGTTTCACTCAACTTCTCTGCACCAAGTGTCTCATACTGCTTATGTGCTCAGAGTTAGTTGCCTTGGAAACAAGTGAGTGTGTATATACAGCGCAAAGAGGGTCCACACTTTGTGGACGTGGCCCTTGGGGGCCCCATTACAGAATTTCTTATGTTTAGAAATACTTTGTAACAAGGCCCCTGGTGTCACTTATTAGCAGTAAAGTGTACAGCAGCCTTCATCAGCATCAACTACCAATTTGTTTCTTATGGAAATGAATCCACATTGATGGTGTATTAGATTTTTTGGAGATTTTATGCTGGAGCAGGGTTCTTACTTGCTCTTTTTATGCTGCCACTTGACACACACCTCTCTAATTTGTGTGCTTTTCTACTCACTATATTGATTTCAGCCTTCTCGCTGAAATGAAGTAACACCTTGCAAGGAGAAAGTAGGCACAGACAGAGAAAATAAAAATAAACTTGTGTAGCAGCACTTTGCCTGCACCATGATCTGCCTTAAATTACATCATTGGAATGGAGCAATTTTAATCTTCACTGTTTGATTAATCTGCTTTCTTTATTAAAAAAAATTAATGTTCCTGTCTTCATTTTTATTAAATAGTGTTTTCATCTCCTTTAAAATACAAACTAAAATGTTTACTTTTTAGGGAAAATGCTACATAAAAGAATGTATGCCTACGTGATTTTTAATTTTTTTTTCTCTGGTATGTTATGGGAAGTATAAAGATTAATAACATTTTAAAGGCTGTGATCTGGATACCTTATGTAAAAATAATTGCAGTTACAAGGCAAGTTATGGGCAAAAGGCTAAGTTTTAGGGATGTGGAAGAGTCTTTGTTTTGGTGAGAATTCTGTATTGGTGAATCAGTTTATTCTCTTGTAATTATTGCTTTATTATCCTGCAAATACTGCAATGGTACATGTAGATTGTGGTGAAATAATTGCTAGAGACTGGATTAGCAAATAAATAGAAATAAAGGAAAGGCAAATAAACACAAGTGCTAAGATTGTTTCTTCTTTCAAAGGGAAAGAAAAAGTAGCAGTTGAGAATAGCTTCTTGGAATCACTGGAAGTGAGTGCAGAGAATTTTCTCAGTGGGCAGGCGGAACACAAGATAGCTCTTCCCTGATTTACAGCAGTCTGGACCTGAGATGTGCTGTAAACAGGAGATCCAGACATGTCAACTCACTTGTCAGGCTCCAGACAGAAATCCAGGGGCTACCGTTCTTCCCCAAGAACACAAACTGGCTGGTGAAGGCAGTTTTCTCTCCAGGGAAGTGACATCTGATTGTGGAGATAGTTGTCGGCTCTGGTAGCTTGCACTGTGGCTATATTCTGTGGTGTGAGGAGCTTATCGAGTAGCAGTAGTATTATCTCATGGACCAAAGACCACAATGAACAGAGGTTGTGGGTTCTCTGAGATATTTTTATCCCCATCCCATCCACGGTGGAAATGTATAAATTTGTCTTCATATCTGCTGTTCCTCTATCCTTGTGAAAGAAGAGGGACAGAGAAGCATATTTCACTTATTCATGTTGTGTAGGTTGGTTTCTTTCACTGGCAGTTTTGAGATACTTGAAGGAAAGGTCTAAGGACTACTGGAGGAATCAGGAAAATATAGGAATTTAATTTGAAGCCCAAAGATCTCTTGCTATTATCTTTTAATTAAAAATCCCAGAAAATACAGACCTGAAAAGCTGAAAGCAATGAGAGGCATATACTGAAGAGATGGCCTTTTCAAGCAATCACAGTTCTGGGGTCTTTAAGAGCCTCTTTGCTTCAGGGCTGAATTCCTATAATCTAAACTGTTCATACACTGCTATATACCAAGATCAGTATCTTTTGAGTAAACTGCTTTCTTGTCATTAAGACTTGACATTTCTGTTCATTGTGGCTGCCTCACTGCAATAAACTTTCCCTGGAGGATATACAAACTCTATTTTCAGACATGAATACCAGGAAGGGGCTGCATATCTAACAGGGAGAAGAAATTAGTCCTGTTCACAGAAGATGACTGGAAAGGAACACAAGTTACTGACACATTCTACATGTTTTCAGATAAGAGGGGATATAGAAATTGGAGCAATAAACTGGACCATAAGGTGTTTGGTCACCTCACTGATATGGATTCATTTTCCTATGGAAAACTCTCTTGGGTTTTGTACTGTAAAGTTTTAAATGTCTCCAGTGACAGGGCATTTGACACTTCCTTTGTGAGGTTGTACTAAAGCCAGTATATTTCCCCAGTAGACAGTCTCCTAATATTCCATAAAGGAAATAAAAAAGAGAGAAAAGAGAGAAGTTTCTCTATGGAGAAATAGAGAAATACTAATGAAATACTGCCAGTGAAGAAACTGAGCCTATAAAGATCCTGCAAGAAAAATGAATGGTAAAACTCCAGAGACAGAAAAAAGATTAAATTCAAAATGGCAAACAACGGAAGAAGAGTCCTTTAATGAGCACAAATCTAAATTGCTTGAACTTCATTGTGCAAAAGGTCTCCGTTTCTGAAACCTGTTTTTCTTCCACAGTCATCTGTTAATTACAGTGAAAACGTCCCTTGAATACCTGACATGATTTATAATCGGATCTCATTCATTGTTGCTCATGATAGTTTTATCATTAGGGTTGTAATCTATATATATACGTGCATGGCTTTAATACTGAAAACCCCTGTGAACTGTGAGCTATAAGTTGTAATTTTCTTTTTTTTACTTCCATTTGCCTATGAGTATGCATAATTATCACCCAGAATTTCCCTCCCCCCCCCCAAAAAAAAAAAAAAAATCAACAACACCAAAACAAGCCTTCTAAATGTTTTTCTGGAACAGAACAGTAAAGGAGTGTATCAGTGTGATTTCATGCTGCCCTCTAACCTATCCCCATGTGTTCTAATTCCTTCAAGTTGTAGTTATACTTTTATCTCTACCCTATGTTTGTCAGGGATGTTCAAGCTATATTTGCTTTCCCATGGTCATATCCTTTATCCTGGCTACTAGGAACAGAAAGTGGGTATTTGTGTGCTGGTTTGAAGCTAATTGGAATATTTTAGTAGAGAAAATTACACTATAGACTGTGAAAGGAAAACATGGTGATGTCTACTTCACTCATAGGCTTATTGAGATGTTTGGGAAAAGAACTCAAAACATTAGATAACTGAGTCTGAAGGGGCACAGCGTCTTGGGCAGTCTACCTTCTGGTTCCTCTTTGCCAATTAATCTTCACTAATCACTTTTCTTCTAACTCCCCTGGCTGATCCTCCAAACTCACCTTGCACGTACCTTGGGGTAAGGTATAGGTGTGGGGAGAAGGTGGAAGGGTGGTTGGAAGCCCCTCCTGTGTTCTCTGATTTCTGGGAGGGGTGCTGTGTATATATGTGTATAACTTGTATGTTTCTGTCTATAGTGTACATATCTGCTTGTACATTGTGCTGAGCTGTAAATAGAGCTTCAGTCCTTAACTTCCAGCTGGCTGAGTTCTAGTCTGGGTCATTTTACAAAGCTGGGGGGGGAGGGGGGGGGCGAGGAACTCCCAAACCATCACAATTAGCTTCTCTGCCCAGCAGAGATTCCTTTTGCAGAAGAGAAAGTAAAATAATCAAGTTTCTTCCCTTTTATGCTTGGATCTTCCACACAATATCTCAGGGCATTGGTGTTGCATGTTATTTAGAATGAAGCAAACTGTATAAACACCAGAAGACTTTTTCTTCTTGCTTTTCTTCTTGCAATCTTTTTTGAAATTTCAGAGCTATGACAACTCTTTCTTGTGCCATAATTTCAAACCAATGATTTGTTTCAATTTTGTATTGATGTTTAATGTAAGGGATATCTGAAGAGATTACAACCTCCAGGTTACTTGAAATATATAATTTCAGTTAATTTTCATTACCTCTGAGTAACTCTTTACAGTGGCACAGTAAGAAAAATATGCTCTGAGAAAGGCAGAGCTCAGAAGCAGCAATAACTGCTCATGCTGTGCATAATATTCTTCCAATTAGTGATCCTTAAAAGTTTGCACCTAATATAGATCAGCATATTAACTGAGAAAGGATTGTCCTGCGACCACTTAGATGCAGTAAAACTCTATTGTGCATTCTTCTGCGTTGACTGTTGGTCTCAGAACTGAGTGAAGCCTGTCGAGAAAAGGTGTAAGGGGGAACACTGTGGACTCAAGTGTCAAAGTGGAAATCCTGACATTTTCCACTGGCTGCTGTCAATCTGAATTCTTTACTTTGTACACACAGAAACACCTTCACAGGGCTGCACGTTGGAGACTGAGGCAGCCAGATCTGAACGCAGCAGACATTTTTCCAGCCGAGCCTCCCAAAGGACTCCTCCTGGGCGGTGCCATCAGTGTATGTGTCCATTTTCCTTACTGGTTAAATACAACTAGAAATGGATGCTATTTCCTTTAAAAAACATGATAGGAAACATCTTCGATGACTCTTTTTTGATGTTGATTAGAATAAACTTATCTTAAGAGTAGGATGTCTGAAAATTTGCATTTCTGCAGCTTGGGCTTTTTTAATAAGCAGAGTCTTCCAACCTAAAACTACAGCATTGCACTTGGAGAATCAGAGCTTTTGTCATGTCCTTATTGAGTGAATGACAGTGTTCAGCAAAATTAGAGCGAGCATACCTCACCCTGCCAAACCTCCCTGGCTTCTGAAAGTGCAGAGAGATGAAAAGGACTTAGATGTGTCTGATAACAAACTGCTCTTCCTGAAAATACATTTAGGTTAGTAGAGATGAAAATGAACTAACAAAAACATTTGAGTACTTTTCCCATACGCTTTAGGTATCTATGGTAGAATTTAGAAGGCTCAGAAGATATGTCTGAAGCCAGAGCAGTATAATCTAGTGTGACCTGCCAGCTTGGTAATCAAAGATTGACTGTTCCCACTCTCTGCTTCCATTCAGATTCTGTATAGAGCCAGTTATGACTATTGCTTGCACTGAGGTGCAGTGATCTGTCTATCCAGAAATAATTCCTCCTTTTCAAAGATGCTAAATGAACAAGTCAACACTCTGCGAATCAGGCATTTAAAGGACTTCAGCTATAAAAGAAGGGATGGATGCTTCAGTTGTAACCCACTCGTTCAGTTAACAACCTCCTTGGAAGCTGTGCTTCAAAATTAGCTCTCCCACCGATGCAGTTCCTCAAGACTGTTGATCCATCTTTGTTACTCGGGGGAGGATAATGTGCTGTCAACACTGTCTTGGGTTTTCTGATTCTTCAACTCTCTGCTGAAGGAGCCTCTCCTGTCTCTCCTACAAATGATACTGAGTGTTTCTGTTGCCGGTAACATGGGAAATCCTCACACAGAAAAGTCACTAGCTTCATGCCATGTAGCTCAAAATAGGTCTAAGTCAAATTGATGCCAATGAGAGCCTGACTTTGCACAGCTTTCGATGCTACTAACATCAGTGAAGCTGAATTGGTGTTAGCAGTGGTGGGAGAATGATGAAATAAGTCCCTTAGTGACTTAGGTCTCTTGGGATATCTGCTGCCCCAGGCACACCAGCTGCTTCTGCAGTGTGCTCCTCTCCAGCACCTTGTTCACTCCTGATACTTAGTGATGGCTGTAAGACTCTTGGTGAGTTCTTTTGCAGGTTCTGTGTGTGTGTGGGGGGTTGATGTAAGCCTCTTTCAGGGACAGACCATTAACTCCTTTTTGTCCCTCAGATTCATATTTCTGATGTAGCCATGCCTGGCTCTCACACTTGGAACAGCACTTTGCAATCAGCTTATGTTTACGTGATATTGATATGCTCATTTTTACCATCTGTTTTTAATTAAAAATACGAAAGAGAGGATCATTACATAATTCTGAATTCCCTGTGCATGTTTAAGCAGTTACATTTACTGTAAGAAAAAGTGGACACAGGGGCTGATTGAAGCAAGACCTTACTAAAGGTGCAGGTTGGTGAAAAGGAACATGTTACTGTTTAAAAAAAAAAAAAAAAAAAAAAAGACAGGTAATTTTTTAGAA
>VWZE01014634.1:606698-640791 GCA_013396675.1 Eubucco bourcierii | reverse complement strand
CAGGTATATTTTTAGAACAGTTAGGATTTTGGGAGTAAAGTTATTTATTTAGAGTCTATGACCTTTGAAGATAATACAGTGAAATAGTCTAACTTAAGCTCCTATTTTTCTTCTTAAATATTTGTCCGATTGTTACAACAGCAGCACTCTTCAGGAAGGATTTGGTCTAATCACAGAGTGTTTGCAGTTACAATTAAGGTGCATGTTGTACTTGCTGCCAATTTGTTTAATTGATGTGAAAGTCTGAATACGTTTTAAGAGGACAAGAGTTCGCTACCTGAGTTGAGCCTTCTTCAAAGACAGGGGGAATAGAGTGTGTGAAAGAGGGAAGAAGGAGTCTAACAGAAAGCCTCTCTCTCTAATGATAATCAGGATGGAGATGGATCTTGGGTTAGAAGTTAGAAAAGAACCTCATCATCTTCAATTCCTTTTAACTTTACTTTTTAAATCTAATCTGACAATTGACCTTCTCTGTTCCCCTAATAGAAAGAGTTTTGCATTGAAATTTTGATTCGAATGGAATGGTTCCTGGTTCGAGGAAATTTCTGATGTTGCTGCAGTGTCATGGAAAGGAGAGGAAGGTGACAAGTTTAGCCTGCTGTTTCAAACAGCAGCTACTGCAAATGTATGGGCATTTTAATGTTAATTTTTTTTTTTTTTTTTTTTTTTTTTTGGCAAATATAGAGGCAGTTGAGATCTGGTCACTCCTGTATGATTTTAAATGCAGCTTGGCTTCCAGGTAGTTGAAGCTGTCAGTTTAGCTTTTCATGAAATAAAGGAAGGGTTAATTTGAGGGAAATTTATTTCCTCTCAAGCTTCTCCCAATAGTAAGCTTCATTCAAAGGTACATGTGCACAGTGCTGCCTCAGCCCCTGCTGTGCTGTGTTCTCAAGAACAGATCCAAGTTTAGGAGAAGAGTTGCACTGCCAAGACTGCCAGGCTGCAGCCAGGTGCCAGCTCTGCAGCTTGTACCCTCCCTGTGCAGGGCTCTGCGGAGCCATGCTGGCATTCACGCTGGAAAGAACTTCTTAGCTTCCACTTCTGGCTAGGGTGAAGATTTTTGCAGCAGCTGCCAAGCATTTCAGAGCAAGAGGAAAGAAGTTAGGAAATCATGACCAGCAAACAGATGGAAGAGGAGAACGGGGATTTTCATGCTCTGATGGCTCATTTGGCTCTCTTTGTTTTGGGCTGCTCTTCACTACAGTGTCTCTATTTCCCGACTCCTGGCTTGAAGTGCACGAATTTAAACAGCAATGCCATTATAAAAAGGGAGACAGGAGAAAGGAAGGAGAGGGAAAATGAATCACTAAAGAAATACAAACATTTGAAATGGTGAAATGCTGAACAGTGACCGAGTGTTGCTCCCTTGCAGTGTTAGATGATTCCTTTATGCAGTGACATTTTAGATTCTCTGTTTTTATTTGGCTTGGTTCTGCCTGGAACTGTAACCCTTTAGGAATTCTTTCCAGTAAACTTCCATTCAAACCATTGGGAATTTCAACAATCTGTTGGCACAGTCTTCCACAGTGTCTTTGAGTTATTAATAGATTAGATCTTGCATCACTGAAATATTTCTGCCATGTTGTTCAAGAAAAAGCCAGTAAATTCAATATGCCACTATGTATCCCCTCACTTGCCTCCAAGGCCTTGTTTTTCACAGAGTAAAAAAAAAATACTTCATAGAAGAGTGAGAGCTCTCTGCCTGTGAAAAGGACTTGAATAATAACACTAAACTCTCAGCTGAAATTTCATATTCTGGCTGAATCATCAAGTGCTCATTAAACATCTATCTACTGTAGGAATAGATAACAAATCTTCCTCTTGATGTTACCCTAGCATCTGGAAAAAAAAATTATATATATATATGAGTTATATATATATAGATAGATAGATATGAACATGAAAATGGCAAACTTGACCAAGCCATTAACAATGGTTTCACTTCCATTTGATTCTACCTGGAAAACTCTTCCCTTTGATGCCACGACAACACTGATATAACAGCACTCAATATCCTTAGAAGACCTTGTAGTGAAACACAGAAAGGACTCTGTCATATTCCAGCCTCCTTCAACAAATTAACTTCTGGCCCAGATATTGAGAGGTCATCTCCTCACATCAAAATACTAAAGGGCATTGGGGCACATCATGATACCAAAGAAATCTTGTGGCCTTTTTAAAGACTTTTTATTTCAATTAATATCTTTTTCTTGTAGACTTAATTTTGTGGTGGAAGAGAAAGGCTTTGAATATGAAATAGATACAAAGACCACGATTCTGAACAGGTTTTATCCTCTCCAACCCCGTTTTAGGAATGACAGTTGTGGATCAGGCTAAATACTTTAATCTAGTTCTTTAATATATTTGTTATATGGCATCAGTTTTCCTGGGCTGTGCAATGACTGTCTGATGGCACAGTGGAAGCTCTACCACACTGTCACTGAGTTTAATTCCCTCTTTGTAGTGTTACATGACCCCTTCCTTGCCCTGTGTTCAAAACGTTCTTGGTAATGGCTACAGTAATTCTGTTCACACTGCAATCTCACTCTATTTCAATCACATTTTATTTTAACCCATCTTTAACTTATTGCTGTAAGGCTGTATTCTGTTTAATATAACAAACTGTCAATTTTATGTTTGCACAAATATTAGACTTTTTAATGTTTTCATAGCCTGGTTTAAATGCAATCTCAGCAAATAAAACTTTCAACTCTACCAAGTCATGCACTGTAACTGTCGCATGTTGTTTCTAAGAGATTTGCTCTTGGTTTTTTCATTCCTTCTTTAAATGAGAAACCACCAGAACCAGTTTTTAGCCCTCTCATTACTTAATCTTAATTGCAATGTCTATCAATTTAGATTGTGTTAGTGCTTTTGTATCAGGAGAGTCAGTAAACAACTACTGTTTGTTAGATATAAACACTGTGTGTTTGAGTTTTGGCTTTTTGTTTTGTTTTAAACCTACTTAATGCCAGTTTTATTTAGATGTAGGGTGCTGTAAAGAGGAATGAGGTAGAAGTTGTCCTTTTTAGCAAACTAAGATAGCTGTCATAGTGGAATGATTAGTTTGCTATCAGCAACTGCCTCTCAATTAAAGCTACTTTATGATTAACTATTAAAAAAGTGATCTTAGTTGTAAGTCCCTCTGCCTGTTCATGTTTTGTTTACTGGGCAAAATTTCCTGTCAAGCTTGTCTTCATATTCCCTTGGCTGACATATCCTATCTGGATAAAAAGGCAGACACTTGTTTTCTTTAATTTGGGGAAGCTGTGTTTGCATGTGTTGTGTTCAAGGGAGAACAGAGAAGGAACAGTGAAAGAATGATTGATGTTATGTGGCTTCAAATGTAAGTTGCAAACCACTCAATTTTTCCACACTGACTGTTAGGTCTCTGTGTACAAGGCTATTTGAGTTTGATCTCCTGCTTAATGTGATGTTAATTTTACCTTGAGAAAATGTAATGTGTGAGTCACACTGAAGCTTACTCAACATTGTAAAATATTCAAGATGTGTCAGATCAAAATTGGGCAGCAGGCGTTTTTTAATTGAGCCGTATGGACCTCAGTATCTGATACAAAGTTCTGCTTCAATGCATTAAATGCAAAGAATTAGTGTTAGGGACTTACATTTCATGTGAAAATGGTGTTTTGGTACTGAGCTGCTTTTGGTTGAATGTAAGGCAAATATAAGGCCAGAAAAAAGGCAGCACAGAGGAAGGACTTGTGGCTGCAATGGTTGTTGGTATTTGTGAGATGCTAACGCTGCAGAAATTACAGCCAGCCCTACTGTCTTCCTCACTTTGTGCTTCATCCTACAAAAAGATAAACTGCTAAAGCTTATCTTTATTTAAAGCCTTTCAGTCCTGTGTGTAATATGCAAGTGCCTGAGGCAGTGAGAAAAAAGCAACAGAGGGAGTTTTTTGTTGCGTGAGGGAGTTTTTTGTTGGGTGAGGGAGTGGAGGGTAGCTTGCTTTTCCTTGCTTGGTTTGTATAAGGGAAAGAGTTACAAAGAGCAGTTTTGAATCACAGATGATATCCTCTTGACCTATGACAGAGAGGCATATAGCTTCTTATCCCATTCTTATCCCAGATTTGTGTTTGGTATCTGGAAGGAAAATCAGACAGTACAGTAAGTTAAGGTTGTTAGTGTCTCCTATACTAATCCCTCTGAGCTACTTAACAGCGTGCACTGTGCCATCCGTGCTGTTACGCTGCTGCCTTTGGAAAGTCTTTGAATTGCTCTTCTGTTCTACTATGGTAATAAGATCTTCTGAATCATACTAGAAATCATAATGTTAAAACCAAGAAATATAATTTGGGTTCTTACAAAAATGTGCATTATTATATTTTTAACTGAAAGAGAGTCCAGACTTTATTCTCTTTCACGTAACACAGCCTCTTAAGGAACTACTTGGCTTTTTTACATAGGTTCACTTATGGTCTGGATATTGGATTGAATAATACGTTTGCACTAAGACCAACATGTTATTTTCTCTTATCTAAGTACTCCAAAAATCATGCTTTAGATGATAGTAATTATGATAACACTTCCAATTTAGAGAAAGAGCTTTGTCTTTTCAAAGTGCTGTGCAAGGCATGTTATTTTTACATATAAGAGGTCAGATCCTGTTAACTCTTATCAAGTAAACAGCTGATGGTAGTGGAATGACCTTTGTGGGGAGTTGTGGGCAACAGATGCACCATTTGGATGTATCTGTGACTTCTTGAGTCTCTGTTCTGAATTTTAGCTCATCTTTTCAGATGAGGATGATAGGATAGAAGTGCTTTATGTGCTTACCATTGTTGATGTGGAGCATATTATTTGATGAAGACTGGATCTGTCTAGAAGACATACTGTGTTAGGCACTCATGTTCAGTCTCTACAGTAGAGTTCACTGGTAAGGGAACATGCTTGATGCAGGAACCTCTCAGGGAACTGTTGGGGTTCTTAGAAGCATATAGAGTGCTGACATAGTCTGGAAAGATCCTTTGACATAGCCAAGTTGTTTTCTTGTAAAGAGAACCAGCAGAAAACTGAGATAAACAAAAAACTGAAAAAGGAGATGGTATGCCAGCCTAATGTCTATGGACTAGTCAGTATTCTGACTGAGAAAGAGGACCTGGGAATACCCAAAGTGATTGAGTTCAGTTGCTACGCACTACTTGATGGCAAAACAAGCAAACTAAATCCTTGTTTTCATCTTTTTGTTCTTCTCTTGACAGTTCTGGGTATAAAGCAGTGAAATAAATAGAAAACCCCAGCTGACAGCTGAATGTTGTATCCGTATTTCCATCTTCTATCCACACGACCACTCACAGCTTTTTGCAATTCCACCCTCCTCAATTCATTTTGTATCAGGTGAACGCATTGATGCCATTCAGATCCTCCTTATAACTGATACAACAGGTCATTTAATAATACCTTCTTGGCTTTAGTGTTTTTTTTCAGTAAAATGAAGATAAATATGGAGTAGGATAGCTCTTAAAAACAAAACAAACAAACAAACCCCACAAACCAGTAAAATTGAAATCCAGTAAAATTGTAAAAGAGGAAAAACTCCACATTATCATTAATCGTGATTGTGAGATTATTTATTATGTTAGTGACTATGAGTGGTTCCTGTTGTAATAAAATAACAAAGTAAAATAAGTGACTTGTCCAGATAGCTCTGTGATAAATCCTTTGGAAACATTTCAAAGGAAGGTTGATGACAAAGGAAATGTGGATTTTACGTCTCCAGTTTGAGACTAGTGCTGAAATTCAGCTGAAAGTATTTGGTTTGGGTTTTTTTTTTCCCAGACTATTAAGTCCTCTACAAATCAAGAAACACCAGTACAAATGGTGAAATCGGTGGTGCAGTCTTTTAAAAATGTTCTTATGCTAAAAGTCTGAGATCCAATTGCAATAAGTTTTGGGTTAATGTGTCTCTTTAACACTCTGAAGAAATTTTCTATTCTAAACCTCAAGACTACTTTGTGTGTTTTATAGAAAGATGCACAAATGATAATTCTTCTTCTCTAGAAGTGCCAGAGGAATTTATTTGATTTTGAATAGTTAAACTGTCACATTTGAATGTGGGGTTTTTGTGCAAAATGTGTTTGTAGCCCGTGTTGTAAAAGGCAGTGGTAATGCCTACTCCAGGTGCACTGACAAATAAAGCGAGATCCAAGAATCTCCTCAGCAAAGCTTAAAATTGAGTTTTTGTACTGAGTAGTTGGTGGCCATTCCAGGGGAAGTTTTTTGAATGGCAGTTTGAAAGGAATCTCAAGAAAATGGGTGCAAATTATTTGGTTTCTTTCCTGAGGAAGGTCACACCAAGTGAGGCAGAGGTTTCGCTTTCTCCTTTATTTGTGTTTTCCCTGTAAAATGGAGCACTTTTATGTTTCAGATCTAGACTTTCCTAATGCCTTTACGATAGACTGTAAGAAAGGAAACCCAATCAGTGGAGAGCTCTTAATCACATGCATATATTACACTCCACAGGATCTTTCCAGCTCATTTAGTAGCTTCCTGATGCCCCAGTAATTCTGTCATTGAAACAGTGCTTATTTTAATCAGTCGTTAAGTAAAACTCCAAACATTCCTCAGTCATTTCACATCAAAGGTAAGTAAAGAGGTCAGGAAAACATGTGAGTGATGGTTTGTTAAAATATCAGGGGTTTGAAAGAACAAATTATTATGTCAATATGTAAGGAATCAATAAATAATTCCATCAGCTTCCTACTGAAATGGTAGACAAAATCATACAGGAGAGTGCAGTTGCATGTAGCAAATAAATCTTGTGTAACTAAACTTTTCTGATAGAAGCTTAAGTTTTCTTATTATTTTGATGTATACAGTGATGTATGGGGATAAGATTTGCTACTAGTTTTATCTGAGCAAAATATTTATTTTTATTTAACATTACACCTTAAATATTGTTTTGATCTCTTGAGTAAGAAGCAGTATCAAATCTTCAGCATCACAGATTTTTCACAGCTAGCATTCATTTCATAATGGTTTTTGAAGGCAAACTTGCAGTGGCAGAAATTGATCATGCATCTTCCTTCAAATCCACAGGACCAGAAATACACTGGTGTTACCACCCACTTGCACTGGGAATCTCTTGTTTGGTGTCTTCATTAGGAAATGAAGGTAGGTAGGGAGGAAACGCTCTACATTCCACATCACTCCATAGTGAAAAAAATATACAGTGAAACTTGGTTAGACAAATTAAACCCAAACTCACTGTGTGCAGCTAAGCATACATGTGACAGTCACTTGGTGACAATCTATTTTCAGCCACACCTACTAAATCCTGCTTTTTGCTTTCAGCCATCAAGGTGGTAATACAGACTTTGCTTTTGATCCACCAGGTCCTCCCCACCACACAGCTACCATGACAAGGGCTGTTAAAATTTAATGACTACTTTCGTTTGTACTGTCTCAGTTCCCATGATTCCTTGCATGCATACAAAAATAGATTCCAAGTTCTTTTTTTCTTGTAGATTGGAATATTCAGGGTAGCAACGAATATGCATGAAACAGAACTGTCACTTTAATTTAAAAATGAGATTTCTTGTGTTGAACTGATGAGAACCTTAAGAAAGCATCAGGGTGTATGTAAACAAAGCAGTAGCGGGGCTGCTCAAGAGGCTGTAGTCTTGTGATTAGGTGTTTAGGGCTAAACTGAAATTTGTAGTGGAGATGGTAGGGTCTCCTCATTTGAATCTATTTGTAACTGCTTTTGTGCAAAGCTTGCATATCTATCTCTGCTGCCACCTGACTGGTGAACTTTGCAATAGTTGCGCACATGCTATCAAACCTCAACCATAGAATCATCTTGGTTGAAATAGACCTTTAAGATCAAGTCCATCCATTAACCCAGCACCTCCAGGTCACCGATAAGCCATCACCCTCAGCAGCACATCTGAAAATCAGAAGGGAAGGATCAAATCAGGGAAGATCTGTCTTTTTTTTATGTTCTCCTTAGATATCCAGGGAAACTTTTCATAAAGATATTTCAAGTGATTGAGCCTTCTGGAGCAGGTCTTTGCACTTGTTGACAGTAAAAGCTCCTCACTCTAAGAGCCTCCATCCTGGAGACTACTTTCAACTAATAGCTATTTTGTTTTCTCTTAAATTAAATCTGGACAAGCTGAGGAAACAAAGCAGACTTGTGAATAACAACAGCAGTTCCCCCGTGCAGGTTGACACCTTTCTTGCAAGGATAGCACAACAACTGCAGAACAATTGTGTAAATGGCATAGATAATAGAAAAGAAACAGTTAATCACCTTCCGTGTGCCCTTCATTGAAGGCAAAGTGCTGCCCTCCACTTCTGTGTACTGCCAGCTACCATACAAACTAACCAAAACTGCAATTGTCTGAACTCATGCTGAATATTTCCAGTGCTACAGACGCGGGAATGTTTAGCTGAAAGACTTTTCCCTGCCAGGTTAATTTGTCAAAACTGGAATGTGGTGTATAACATTTTGATAAGTTTCTGGTGAAATGTGGATAGGTCTCTCAAAGATCCGTACATTGGGTAACTGGTCATATGCTCTGGAGACTTCTTAGGTTAGTGTTAGTAAGGTTTATAATGCAGTGGCAGAGATAATGATTTGTGAGTGAGTAGCATTCCTAGGTAGCAGTGCGATAGGGGAGAGGTAAGAGACAAGTTATGGATTGTCTGTTTGTCTGCAAGAGTGGGTTAGATGCCTGGAAATACATAGCTGGAAGATTTTTGATTGGTTTGATGCCAAATATGAGTTTTATTAAGAGAGTTCAAGCTTACCTTTCACAGAAAATGCTAAAATGTAGTTTTCTCTTATAAAGCTAAGTTTAAAAGGCAAAATGTGTGGTGACTAGCAAAGCTTTTTGTTACAATACGTTGTTGAATTTCAGATGGTTGAAATGCTACATTTTGGAGGTAATTCCCTGATGTGAAGTACCTGTTTGTAGCAGAATGTTTGGGTTTTCTCTTTCTGAACTATCCTGGCTTTTCAGAGATGAAGAGACTGTGTCTGGTGTGTAAAAGGCTTTGATTTATCAGAGGTAAACCATGTTGTTAGCAGAGATAAAGGTCTTTGTTTACAAGGTGTCTATATCCTCAGAAAAAAAAAAAAAAAGAGAGAGAGAGAGAAAGAAAAAGAGTTTCCAATAATTGAATAAGGTGTCCTGAAAGTATAGATTAAACTAGAAGGCCAACATGAAGAACTTCAAAAGAACAGCTTCTCATCTCTCTGGGGACCTTCATTAGCGAGTCACCAGATAGGCAATTACTGTACAGTTCTTATAATGACCAGGATCAGACACAAACAGTCAGCACACCAGGCAGCAAGAAAGCAAGCAGAAAAAAAACCTGTGAAAGTATGCCATTAAATCTTAATTATTCTTCAAAAGAAAACAAGCACGACTAGGGGGCAAATAACTGTAAGGATATACACAACTATATCAAAACCTGCTGGCTCAGGGCAATGATATTTAGTTATTAGCAGCATCAACGTTTATTTAAAGCTAAGCACTGTGTTAACAGATCATTCAGAGATGTGTTTTCCACCTGTTTGCTAAAACCTAAGAGTTAGTGTCTGTCACCACGGGATTGCTCCTCAAAAATATACACACACCGCCATCCCTGGTGAGGTCTCACCTGGAGAATTGTGTCCAGTTCTGAGAGCCCCAGTTCAACAAGGACAGAGAGCTGCTTGAAAGAGTCCAGTGCAGAGCCACAAAAATGATTAAGGAAGTTGAACATCTTCCATATGAGGGATCCGGGGCTTGTTAGCTTGGAGAGGAGAAGACTGAGGGGTGACCTGGTTAATGTTTATAAATATGAAAGTGCCAGGAGGACGGAGTTAGGCTCCTCTTGGTGATGCCCAGTGACAGGACAAGGGGCAATGGGTGGAAGTTGAGGCATAAGAGGTTCCATGTGAACCTGAGGAAGAATTTTTCACTGTGAGGGTTATAGAGTGCTGGAACCAACTGTTCAGGGAAGTTGTGGAGTCTTTCTCTCTGGAGATATTCAAGAACCATCTGGAAGCGTTCCAGTGTGATCTGTTCTGGCAGGGGGGCTGGACCAGATGATCTTTTGAGGTCCCTTCCAGCACCTGACATTATATGATTCTATGATTATTTTGGCCTTTATTCGCCTTCAGAAATCACAACTAGAGTAGTGGCCTCAGGTGGACATATAGGCAGTGCAAGACAGCTTTCACCACATGTAGAGGAGGACAGGCCAACAAGGGAGAAAAAGAGAGGTCATGAAGGCTACACAACACCACTGGTTTTAATGAAGTCCCACCCCAGTGTTGTAGCCACTTCAACATCCTAGAGTGTTGGTATGCAGCAGATCTAGTGGAGGTCCACAGTCACCAATGAACACTCCTCAGATCCTGCACTGTGCAAGTGACTTCTTTGCAGCTAAGCAGTCCTGTTGAACTTGCCAGAATTCTCTGGGGAAATCCTTCGATGATTATGGGAATATGAATTTCTTGATGAGTTTCTTCTCATCCTTCTTTGTGAGAAATAATAAGACAGGCCCTGTATGCTCACTGCTGTTAGGGAGGGGAGCTTCTCAGACAAGGAGTTCTTGTGTAGTAACTCCTGTAGTAGGGAGTTGCACAGCTTTCACAGGATCACAGAATGTCAGGGGCTGGAAGGGAGCTCAGAAGTTCACCCAGTCCAACCCCCCTTCCAGAGCAGGGTCACCTATACCAGACAGGAACGTGTTCAGGTGGGTTTTGAATATCTCCAAAGAGGAAGACTCCACAACTTCCCTGGGCAGCCTGTTCCAGTGATCTTTCATCTCCCCTGAATTCCCTTTAAAAATCAAAAAAACCAAAACCAAAACCAACCCAAAACTTATATAGTGGATGACAAAGATCATCCTCATCACTGCCTTGCAGCAAATGATTTCTTGTTTTTGTCTCTCCAAACTGTTCTCAAACAAACCCACTTGAGTCTGTCTTAAGAGGTATGAGTCATTACTACAATGTGGGGTTATTACTTGACCATCCTCACACAGTATGTGAGCCATCATGTCTTATTTGTATGCAAGTTATTTCAGCTTTTCAAAAAATTGAGCTATTCAGGATCAAGAGGACAAAAAACCAAACTCAAAAATTACCCTGCTGTTAGCATAAGGCTCACCTTTCTGAAGTCCAAAGGACTCCAAGGATGAGGTTTGGGAAATGGACTCATTTCTACTTCTTGCAAAACATGTCAGCAAGAAAGATGGCAGAAAGAGGTAAAACACCTAACAAAGGAGTACTGGTGTTTCTAATGGCTATATAAAATTGATCTGTTCATTTGGTAAGTGCATGTAAGTTATAAGAAATTTACTGTCTGCCTCCACACCTGGGGAGATTTAAGTTTAAAACTGATAACTCACTTAAGATAACCTTCCTTCACAGAGATACATTGAGGCAGTTACTGATTTGCATACTGTTGTGGATTTAGCTCCAGTGTGTTGTATGAGTAATTGTCTAATGACTCTTTTCCTGAGTATGTTTTTCATAGTGCACCATATTTTCCCTGCAGAAAGAATAATTATGTAAATAACTGTTATCAGTCTATAGCGTGCAACTAAACAGTGTAAGACGCATTGTGTGATCATATATTTGTATAATAAGTCTGGCTTTGTAAGAGATGAAAGCGAATATTGAAGCTGTTCTAGTTTATTTATATCTATTTCTGTGCACTTATCACCTAAGGTATTTTAACAATTTGAAGATTTGTTACATCAGATATAGATTACTCAGTGTGGGAAATTACCTCCACACAATAGTAACCTTCTGCAGTCAGAGCTCCCAGATATGGAGGCTGAAAATGATGATACATCAGTGCATTTGATTTCATTGATATTCCCTCCTTAAGGATTCTTTAGTTTTCTTGGGAAATCAAACAAGATAATAGGAATAATGAGCCTATTGTCCTCTTTTAGCATTACAGATCCCTAAAACATCTGAAGATTTAATTTCCTAATCTTTCATCTTTTTGTGTTCTAAATCAATGTTTGATTTGGCTCTTTAAAACAATATTTAGTTATCAGGATACAGTGTGTGATATGTCCCTGAATTAGCTTGGAGGAAGGATGCATTTGCCAGTGCTCTGCTTTCATCAGCAACTAATATTAGGGGAAAAAAAGAACTTGTGACAGTAGAACAGTTCAGTCATTTCACAAAATCCAAGTTCATGCTACGTAATGTACTTCAGAATACCTTGTTGCTATATAAATCAAACTTGCTTCAAAAAAAATTTTGATCAGCATGCTCTACTGAAACAGTTTTAGAATGTCTAGATTTATTTTCAAGAAATTTAATCTAGTACCTACTCTTGCTAAATACGTTTATCAGTTATTTTGAGCATTGGTATTGAGCCAAATAGACATTAAGACAAAATCTCAATTCTCAACATTAATTTTTCTAACTAGGATCTCCTGGTAGTTTACTGGATTCTGAATTTTTATAATTTGTTATTATAACTATGTAGCATTCACAGATTCTTCTCTTCCCTTCTGCTCTCCCTCAGCATGCATTTACCATATCTCTTGCTATTTTTCCATTTTCTAAAGTGGCCAAAAGTGAAAGTTGAAGCTAACCTGCATAATTCCCTGCTGATTCTGAATGAACCAGGTGATTGCAGTTCCCAGTGGGCTACTTAATGAGCAGTCCAGTACAAAGCTAGGCCACAGTCTTAAGTCACTCTCCTGAGTTTTCATCTGTTTTTGGCAAGGATTGCTGATTCTACCCATCTGAGAACTCAAAATAATGATCTATATGAATATTTACTTGGTTGTTATCCAATGGTTTGTAAGTTGCACTTCTGCTCTAGCAGAAAGAGGATAAATTGCATGCAACCTCAGAGCATATTTCACAGCGAGCCTCAGCTACAGGAAGCCTGAAACACAGCTTCTCTGCCTAACTCTTCTGTACTAAGCAAAACTTAATCATCCCATTTTCACAACAGTCTTCTCTTCCTTTGGCACTTGCAGCATTTTATTGAATTCTCCATGCATCTAACCTCAATCAGTATAAATAAACAGGCATTCTTAGGGAGGTCATATGGCAAAGAATGAGTGCAACTTCTCACTATTCTCCTTGGACTGTCAACCTCACTCCCTCACATGACTCTCCAGAGGTTATTTTGGTCGGCTATAACCGAAAGTCTGAGTCATGAGTACTTGGACACATATACCAAATATTACTCCTGGAAAGCACATTGAGTACATACAAAGGTATGTCCATGATAAGGTAGATATATAGTAGTTGTAGACGCACTGCTGCATATGCAGACTTTTACATGTTATCTGATGTTCTGTGTGAGTCTATGGAACAATGAGAGTAAATCACTTACCAAGGTTACCTAATGAACTCTCACAGCTGACATCAAAATTCAGGAACTCATGCCTCCCCGCATTTGTGTTCAGTTTATTACCGGTAGTAGCTTTAATCATTATACAGTCTTTGTTTTTGCAGTTCTATTTCAGCTATTAATATTGACTACCCTGCCTATGCTTCATTTCTGTAGAAGGTTAACAGATATTTATTGTCAACTACCATGAGAATGTGGTGTGAGTTCATCACCTAAGCAGATAGGTTCTCTACGGCAAGACCTTTTATTTCGAGGTCTCGCTTTTTGTTGTTGTGGGTTTTCTTTCTCTCTTTCCCACTCATTCTTTTCTATTTTTCTTGACAACTTTGATGTCACTTGGACTGACAGGTCAAAGCGAGCAATACTCTTTCCCTGTCTTCAGATGAAGTAAGTCACCTTGGTGTCATTCTTAGATGGTGTTGTGACCTGGAGCAATCTCAGTTCACTATCAAATGCAGGTTCTTGGAATTGTGCTAAAGTTGATTTTAAAAAAAAAATCTATATCTATATCTATCTATCTCTCTATATATATTTGTATCTGTCTTGAAGGACACATTATTCAGAAGATCTTTCCTACTACTTTACTAGCTTTACTTGTTTAATTGCTAGTGTTAACTTCTTAATGTTGGGGTTTGGTACATTTTGTGTCAGACTCTTTTTTGTGGTTTGCTTACTGAGCAGATATACTTTTGAAATCAACTGGAATATCAAGAATGCCTGTTTCCAATCAGAAAACATTCCATAGTCGTGAATTTTTAGCAATAGCTAGAGAAAGAGCAAAGGGAAATTTTTCCTTGATTCACGTTGAATAATTTTGCCTTAGTGCTAGTTTTCTTCTTGAAATATAAGCCTGAGATGTATTTCATCATTAACCTTTTGAACTGGGTAAAGTATAATTGGCAATTCTCCTGCAACATCTATTTGTCTGTATTATGCTGTTCCTTTTACAGAAGAAGTAATTGTCATTTTTAATGTGTACAATTTTTTTGCCCCCAACAAACCTTTGAATTGAGAAATCCTGTTTAGCAGATTGGATTCTTACCTTTGTCCCTACTTAAGTCTGACAATAAGGTTCTTGGAGATGGTTTTGCCATCTCTTACTATGCCATAACACACAACAGAGGCTTGAAAGTCATGCTATGATGTACACCTAGCTTGTCTGAAACCACACACTGTCAGAAATAGTGCCCTTGGATTACTGAAGAGCTAATCAGAAATTTGACCAAGCATAACTGGAATTGCCTTTTAGTATCTTAGCTGCCAACCTGCAAGTCTGTCTGTTTCACAGTATATTTTCAGGAATACATATAGTAACAGATATCAGAACAGCCTTAACATCTGCAGGAGAGGCTGGCTTCAATCAAAATGAAGGATGATATGTTTCAGTACTTTTATGACAAGTGGGAGAAGATCTCAGAGAAGGGCTACACAAAGATTTTTAATGGGTTTTACTCACTGAATCAGTATCTTCTTTTTCCCTGTTGGTTGCATGCTGATTGCTGAATATTTGCCCTTTGCCCTTAATCATTATTTAATACATTAAAAAATACACCATCAGGGACATAATTTTTATTTCTCCTATTAGTTATGCTTCTGCTGAGTGCACTGTTCGCTAGTGGGTAGTAGCATGCTGTTTTACAGTAGAAATTACACAAAAGGGGCACACATTTTCATTAGAAATGCAATTATAAGGCTGGTGGTTGATAGTTTACTGCTCCTTTGGCCCACAATTTATTATATAAGGCAGAAACTGGAGTAATATGTTTTGATACATCTGCCTCAGTCCAGCTAGCTTTTAAAGTCCATGGGTGTTCTGCCCTTGACCTCCTCCTGAGCTGAATACATAGTATTTAGCTGGTGGAATATCACTAGCATCTTGAGATCTACACATAAAAGCCTTCACGGTGGAATTGGATATTATCACTTCTGGCTTTGCTTTCATTACACAGTGAAATACTCTTTTGGTAGCATATTTTTTGCCCACTTTTGATTCCTCAGATCTCTGAATTAAATCCAGGCTAAATTTTCTCAAGAACATTTTAGCTGTCTGAATGAATCCAGGCTCAATGTATGAATCTGGACTGTTGACCTTGGCATGTGTATGACTTAAAAGACCAGTGGGATGTAAGAATAAATATTAATTTTTAAATGCATCCAGTTATGTCCCCCCTTTTTTTTTTTCCCCCCTTTAAAGACATGACTTGGGTCTGCTAGGAATTAATTTCTTACATTAATAGAAATAGACTTGCAGCATTTTTATGACTCTCTTTTTTAGAGGACTTTATGTTTTGTAAGTCAGATCACTGCTGTCTAGTATTAATAGAGAAACCAGAGTACTCAAATTTAATATCAATTTTAAACTAATTAGATTAGGAATTTTAGATTCTTAAGTTTTGATAACTCATAGCAATAAAATTCCAATTTCCTTCCTTGTAGAATTCCAACCTCTTAAAAGGGTTTGAAATTATACCTCAAAATATTCAAGCATTGGTTTGGCCAGTGTCACATAGAAAGTCAGTGGTCAGATCAAGAAAAGAAATTATAACCTCACTTGTCATCTTTAGGCTACTTCATCATTGTCAGAAAACAGCTGGTACTTCAAAAATGTCCTGTCAAATTTCTATCACACATACACACACACACAAAAAAAAAAAAAAAAAGGAAAAAAAAAAAAGAGAGAAAACAAGAGATGAATTTAGTGCTTTCAAATAAGGATAGGAACACAGGCTACTTTGTTATAAAAAGTATCACTTTGTATTAGTTTAGCTGTATCTGTACAAGTGTGATACAGGCACATTAAAGATTTTTAATCCAATAGACGTCCTACTGTAGTACAGGCCTGCAACCAATTAAGGTTTTATGCAGATCTGGGAAAGGAGGAGTGGCAGACTGTGCTTCTCTCCTCCCAGGATGACCCTGTGCTCCTCAGCTGGTACTTACTGTCTACAATACTGTGATAATTTCTTTTTGTGTTACTTGACAAAGGCGGAAAGAATTCTTTTAGAAAAGCTTTAGAAGACCTATTTCAATATGTTTGCTTCCAAGACAACATTAACTCCACTGAATGGTGAAGTAATAGGTATCACTCAGCCTGCCTTATGGCCATGGCAAAGCTGTAATCTGTTTGTTGATAATTCTGCAGCCTTGTGATATGTTCTTATTTGCTCCATAAATTGTGCTGAAGAATAGCCTTCTTTGGAACAACAAAATGCTAATTTCTCTGTTTAAATAGGGAATAAGTAGTTAAAGCAGAAAACAGACTAAATACAATAGGTTCTTAGGACATTGCATGCCCATCAAAGTAAACTGGAACCCAACAGATCAACAGTTAAATAGCATTTAAAACAGTTTTGAGAAAAAACCCCTTAATTGACTTTGCCATATGCTTCATTTTATTTCTACTGCACTGTCTTCAGAGTGAAACACAATCACTGTTCATAAAGAAGCTAATTATCCACTGTCAGCTAAGCCCTCAGTAACTGATCTCTTGACAGCTGGTAATCAGTCCCAAACCCCATTGCAAATTGCATTTAGATCCACTTGAGAAAGATGGGGAGCATAGCTCATATGTTCTCTGAACAGTACAACCATCAATGGCTGCCTTCCAGATAGCTTTTTTTGCATGTTTCACTTCAGTTTTGGATTTCCCTCTTTTTGGACTACCTTAAAGTTCCCACATTTCAAGTCTCAAATGGTGGAAACATAGCTTTGGCTTTTATGCTCTGTCTTCATTGGAATGGACTGCCCAGAGAGGTTTTGGAGTCATCTTCTCTGGAGACATTCAAAACTCCTGGATTCATTCTTTTGTGACCTACTCTGGGTCATCCTGTTAGGGCAGGGGGGTTGGACTATGTGATCTTTGGCGGTTCTCTTCCATCATCTATGTTTCAGTGAATATATGGGCGTATGCTCAGAGAAGATGGTAATTTTTACCAAAATTTTTTTTTAAGTTGCCTTTTTTCATAGTTTCGCCAGGAGAGTGAAGTCATTGACTAAATCTTGTATTTGCTAGAGCAAGTAACAAAGGATGTAGAAAATGGGACAAGAACTAATTTGAAAGTCCAATACCATGCTGCTATCAACTCTTCAGGTTATAAAACTGTTCTATGTCTAAGGTTTATACCAGAAAACAGAAATCTATTTCCCAGATAAGCTTGATTTCACCTCCCAACTTTGTTTTCCTTATGTTTTGCTCTACCCTCAGGACCAGTACTGTTCTTCAAGCTTTTTCCATCATGACTGCTGTTAAAATCTGCTTTGTAGATGAAGATTTGAAAGTCAAAATTTATTTAGCTTTGTTCCATTATCACATTAAAAAAAAACCCAAAAAACCCAATGTGAAACAAAACCCAAAAGTCTAGTAAGTGACAGAAGGTGGCAAACAAAAACATGATGAAAAAGATTTTATGTCTGTGGTTTGAATACAGGTAAATCTGAAGCAATATTACTTGATTTGGGATACAAGGACAAGAATGCATTAATTGTAACATTCTGTGATGAAATGAGAAGAACAGGTTAAATTCCAACCAAGTTTTAAATAGCAGGAGAGTGTGGCTAGTCCTGGGTGATTTTCTGGTGACTAGTATCTGTCTGCAGCAATTAATTCTCTTAATAACACACACTGCAGAATAGGTTCCTCATTGTTACCTTCCCACTCTTGGCTTAGACAGTTTCTCATTGTTTGATCCAAAGACTGATCTACAGCTTCGTGGAAAATTTACCATTCACCTTCAGAGGCTTTCTTTATGCCCTAATTTGTTCTAACCTTTCACAAGAATAGTGTGAATTGAATTGAATTAATAGGTGCAAAATATATTTGTATCTTTGCATTAAAAGACCTGCTCTGTATCTGTCTATCTTACTCTTCATCACCCAAGTATTTAAGGTCTTTGACATTATTATACACCAAGGAGGAAATTAAAATGTTTCTAGTCATTGTTCCTTCTTGTTAGGCAATCACATTTTTCACTGCTTTTGGTTAGAAATAAAGGCTGTTCTATAGCAGTGAGTCAATAGGTGATTGGTGTAGCCTTTTCTTTTAATTGTCACCAGCTCCACCATAGATTTTTTTAATTTTTTTTTTCACCTTAGAAAGGAGGTGCCATGAAAGGGGTCAGTCTTCTTTTCACTTTTTTTTTTTTTTTAAATTTCCCTCATCACTCTGGCTTACACATCCATCTAGCAGTATTGTAATGTGCCTTTGAGGTGTAAAAAGCTATTTTGTACATCTTCTTAGTAACTACCTCTGCAAAACAGAAGCACCAGAACTGAGAGTACTTGCTTTTTCTGAGCAACTAGAATATTTCTAAGATGAATAAATGAGTTATGTAAGCAAGAACATCAGAAGACCCAGATAAGAGTGATATTTACAAGAACCTTGAAAAAACTCCTCTCAATGTTCCTCTTCTATTTGTTTAAGTAAGTTGTATATTCTGCTGACTCTAAATATTCAAGATATTTTTCAATACCTGTTTTCTTGGTTTTCACATACCTCAGACTCACATGCTTTGCTCATCTTTGTGCCAAGTACTGAGCTGAGGAGCAGCTTGTGGAGACAGTAGCAATGTAGTTCCTACTATCTTGAAAGGTAACAGCAAAATAACTGTTGGTTAATACAGGCTTAACAGTTTTGTCCTTAAAGTCCAGAGAGTTTGTAATAATTCATCTGCAGCAGAATATGTTTTTATGTGAGATTAAGTGGGTAATCTAATCTTTTCCATTTCATGCCTGTCCCGGGACAAACTTTGCAGTGCATCTGGATCTGTGTGTTCAAATGACAGGTCTGTGATCTCGCTGTACAAATTACAGCCTATGAAATCAAATGTGTCTGGTGGAGACTTTAATCTTACGCTCTCGGACATGAGTAGCATCTGTCACTCTGTGAGAACAAATGCCTACGTTGCAGAGGTTGTGCTGACTCATCACACAGATGTGTCTGTGCACCAAATGGCAGGCAGCTGTTCTCTTTGAATGTGGTGCCAAGAGCAGTGGGAAGGGGGATGGAGAGACAGAAGATTGTCCTTCCATCACAGTGTAGGATGTGGGGTCAGAATGTTTAGCATGTGCCGAGCATTTAGTATTTTGCTAAGTGAGCTCTTCCACCCTCTTCTTCACTTAGGATCAATTTAAGATAAATGCTATGTCTAGAAGGAAGTAATTTTTATTCCTGAGAGAAGTGCAGCCTTATGGTAAAAGGCATTTCTCATTTTGCAAGTATAGCTCTGTTTTTCAATGTTTGGGATATAACAGAGAAAAGACCTAGGTAAAAGAAACCAAATAACCCAAATTCTTAAAAATACACGTTGATGTTATCCCATTTCTCTACAACTGTGTGTTGTTCCTTTTTAGCTAAATTCTCTTAATGCATTGTAGTGGTTTGTGTAGTTCCTGTTGTTATTTTATCAGAATGATGAACACTTACTTAGAGGTGAGACTTCCTCAGTCAAAAGAGCCTCCAAATCTAGTCATCCTGAAGTTTATCTGATCCTGCAGTTTCCAAGCTACATGCTTCTGCCCAGTGCTCTGATAGTGATATCTTACTTTTGATGCTATTTCTTTCACCTGTGTGGTTTTGAAAGCTGCCTACATCACAAAGGCTGCAAATTATTTGTAAACAAGACCCTACTACTTGCAAACATAGAGGTTGTCCTGTAAAGTAGGATAGATTGAATTATTACAGTCAGATCTTTAATGTTACTCTTGTTTACAGCGCACTTCCTTTAACAATAAATCTCCAAGCCCGTGGGCACTTTCAATTACTGCATCTTCCTTGCTTAGCAAAGGAACTCATAAACCTTTCTTCCTGTCATACCTTTTGAAAGATCTTTGTATGTAACAGACTGTGTTGTCTGGCGATGTCCATATTAAGGAAGACTTACTAAAAATATAACTTGTGTGGTTTAACTGTCTTTGCCTGTGACCATGGGAAAGAAGGGATGTACACATTGCTACAGGCAATTTGAACCTTTCTTCAAAATGTATTCCCATGCCATGTGAAAAAAAATGGATAGGAAGTATGATGGAACAAAAGCCTTACAAATTATGTAAGGTTTTTGTGATGTATAAAATAATTGTTTTTGGTATAAACTCTTTCAAATATACAGTACCAGAATTCTCAATATTTCAAGTGTTATAAATTTTAGAGAAACCAGAAGATGCACCTGTAAAGATCCTGTTCCCACAGACGGCTTTGTAGCATTGTTTGAAAGGTGTCCTGTTTACAGAATGTCTTGACCTACAAATGACAGGGGAAGATTCATTCTCATTTTACAGAATGTAATAATGAGGTGTGTGCAGGAAATCAAATCCAAATTTCCTAACTGCCCTTCTTTTCTGTTCACATCTTAAAAAACCTACAGAAAACGTAGGAGTCGCAGCTGACAGGTCCTAACAGTTTGTCCTCATAATCTCAGTGTTTTCATTATAAATTAAGATCATAAAATGTATGGTGTGTTTTGAATACAAATCATTACTTCACCAGGGAGTTACCAGAATAAAAATGGGGTATAAAAAAACCCCACAAAATCAAAACCTAGCTGCTGAGAAACATCATGGTGCATGTTTTCTGAACACAGATATCTAAAAGTAATTCCTGAAATTTGTGCTTAGAAGCATACACTGATACAGTAAATAAACTGAGTTGCTAGTGGAAACTGGAGATGTTCATCGCTTCTGAAAATTGGTCCAGCTACCTAAATGTCTGTTAGAAAACTAATTTTAGGAGTGATAGTTGGAAAACGTTGATGAATATTGCTAGTGTCATATTTAACTGTTTAAAAAGTAATGGCATATAATCTTTTATGCCTCAGTGTAAAAATATTCCTTAAAATAAATAACAGTAAAAATATATGAAGCATGCAACTCTATCACAAAATAACTGTAATCTCATTTTGTAACAGTAATGAATATACTGCAGCAAGCTTCACTGATTAAAAACTTTTGGTGCCAAGTTTGCTTCCTCTTTAACAAATGGGATATAAAATGCAGACTACTTTTCTATATGGTGTATTAACATGTTAGCATCACTTCTGGAAGGCAGTCCAATGCCTCTACGAGTCTGAACTTCAGGTTTAAATGTCTCCAGCTGACGAAAGCTTAATTTGGGTCATTGGCAGAACGCTGACTGCTGGAGGTAGGAAAAGAGAGCGAAAGGCAGGAGGTCTGCTCTCACCTGCCATGTATTCATTCAAAGAATGAGCACACTCTGGCACAGTAAGTTGATCACAGAAAATAGGGCTCAGGAGGCTACAAAGTCTATTGGGACAGAGAGAACAGTAAATGAATAGCTGTATCTCTTGTCATCTTTACCATCCTGGTTTATTTGGCTCTCACTGGAGTACTGGTTTGTTTTCTAAAATTTACAGTGTTTGTGAGACTTGTCATGTGTATGTCAAACATTGACCCCTGCAATCCCTGCAGCTACTTAATTTCATAATATGATACTAGAGAGAAACAACACACTAAATAATTCTAGTAATCTGCTGTCTTTGAGAAAGGAATGTTCTTTTGTTTAGCTGAAGATAAAATTCTGGGTTCTATGGAAATGGTCATGTTAGCAGTTAGGTCTGCAGTGATACGTATGTACTTCTGCCATGTGGAGCTTGGCCTTCCTTGTGCGTGACTATTCTTGTTATCTTGCTTTTTCCAGTTCCTCATTTGAAAATTATTTTTGTTATTTTTTTTTTGGTGATTGAATAATATGCATAGATGAGCCTGTCCCAGTATGCATAGATTTGATAAAATCATAGAATATGTCGTAGGGATCATTCAATACCTCAGACCTGGCAGTCTGAGTCAGATAGCCCTAATCAACTTTTTCAGTTGAAATGTTGCCATTGGTGGAGATCTTCCTATCCATCTGAGAGGTGTCATGAGCATGCACAGGGGGGACAGTTTGAGAAAAAACTTGTTGTGTTAGGCCTAAGCAGGCCAAAATAGGCTTATACCTGTCCTGCCTTGCACAGTCATGTTTTTCTGCTCTCCCTCCTTTTACTATGGGGAGAAGCAACTGTGGGAAAGAGGACAACCTGGAGCCACTGAGTCTGAGGACTCCGGCTTGCCCAGACTTGTTTTGCATCCTGTGGCAAACAAGGTACACACGGTTCCCTTGTGCAAGGCCGGTGTTCTTGCCCAAATTTGGGTAAAGCAAGCCTGTGGCTTCACAGTCAAGCTCGGCAAAGCACAAACTTGATTGGCTAATCTATGTCCCCTAGTCTTGGACTGTATTGATAAAATGGGTGAGCTGGTAGCACAACATGCTCTCTGCCCTTGTATTCATGGTGCTGCTACTGCCTCCACTGCATCCTGAACTGCCTGGATACTGCCTTCCAAGAGTTTACCAGGTACAGGCTCTAAATGCCTCCGTGTGATCAGCCTGCATAGACAGCATGACATTTGTGTGCACATTGCAAGACATTCTGCCTACACCTGAAAGCCTCCTGTCAAGACAGGAAGTCCTGAAGATATGCAGATCATCCAGAGGAGATCAGGACCAGGTCAGAGATTGTCTGAATCCTTACCCCAGCACCCTGAAGCCTGGGAAGAATCAGAAGTCTCAGTGGATGACAAGACAGGAACAGAACTCCCTGAAAGTGTTTGGCTACTGTCTGAAGCTGTAGCTAGCCCTGCGAGTTGGAAGATACTTTGTGAGTAAATACTTAAAGCCTCTTGTAATTCGCCATTGCCTTCTGCCATAAGGAGAAAGGAGCTCCTTGAATATATCTAGTGGGCCAGCAGTGTAATGACTGCAAGTGGCATTTTGACTGCAAGCAGTACACTAACCGCAGGAACCTTCTCTTTCAGTTCAGTCGAGTTTGATTAATCTTATATTATTGCTACTTATTTCTAGTTCCTATATTATTACCTGTATAAAATTTCCATGACTGATATGAAGAACCGATTATTGTTAAAATTATTGGTGGGTGTAGTGAGAGTTCTGAATATTGAATATTAATAAACAATATTAATAATTTGAAGGATACAATATCTCATTAATTTATTACCCCTCCACTACAAAACTGTGATTCTGGGGACAGAGAATTTGAAGAAAGGACAGGTTCTGTTGATGCTAGGAGCAAAAGTTTTTACCATCTGAAAACTAAAGGAGTATGAAGACCTGAAAAGAGATTTGCACTGTTCACTGTCAAATCAGCATATTTAGCTGATCATTGCTGCTATGGTGTACATGGTCTATTTGTATTCTTCCCCTACTTTGCTCTGCTCTTCTACTGCGCTGTTCAGACCTCTTGACAATTAAAACCAAATATTAAGAAAAATTCTGGAAGTATTGAGCCCCAATGTTTTTGACATTTATCATTGTTCCAATGAACTGACATGAATTTAAAATACTTTCTATCTGTGTACAAAACAAATGTATCAATACATTCAGGGAGTCCTTAGTTTAGGTACTACCTGTACCCTATCAGAATGCGATGCACCAGAACTCCCTTTCCTGCTTGAAGACTCTTCATCCCAAATACTCTGAATTAGACACAAGAAACCCAACTCCAGCTGTCAATATAATTTCTCATCTATGTAGAAGCAATGCCATGGCCTGTAGGAAAAGGACATTTGAGAGCTCTTTCCTGCTCCATCTCTTTCTTATAAGAAAACTGCTAAAAGTAGTGTGTCTCTGGATACACTGGAGTCCAAATCAAGTAGGGTTATATCAGCAAAGACATGTTGGTGAGATTTTTCAACCAGCTGGTACAGACTGACAGTGCCAGTTACTAAAATGGGGCCACAAGTGAGGGTAAGGGATACAGATTTTGAATAATGAGTCTTTGCAGTGCACTGTACTTTATAGATGTTGCTTGTGAGGTTGCCTGACCTCTAAAATACATTAATCTTCTGCCTCTGATGTAAATCCATTGCAGAGGGAAAACATTCCTACATTCAGCTTTTCATGCTATACATAGAGTAAGGCAATGATAAATTTTGTTCTTTCTCAGTTATTTAAGAAAATTGATTTTGTGTGGAACTAAAGGTGTTTATAGAATTATTCTTTGTCAACAGAATGCCTCTTAGAGTGTACTGTCTAAGGTATATAAACCTGTTATTTAGGGGACCACACCTGCTAAAAATCTCTCCCATCTGAACTCCTGGATGGAAAAATTGCCATGTTTGAAGGTCAGCTATATGAATAAAACTACAAAATTCACCTTAATAAGCAAATCGCTTTATGACTACAACTGTTGAGGACATTTGGCAGCTTTGTAAATTGAGTGTTAGAAGAATTAAAATGTCTCTGGCATTAATTCTGATAACACAGATTAAGATCTATCACCCATTCTAGGACAAAAAATTAGAAGATGGAAGGTGTTACTCAGAGCTATAGAAAAGAACTTTGTGCTGTAATAGATTTAAGCAAATTTTAAAACAAATTAGACAATCAGACAATAATAATAAATAAAATGTTTTAAAGTTACATCTGTTTTTAAACCAGGTAAGTTTTGTGTTTATATCTACCCACAGCTAGCAGCTGTTAGGACAACTGAGTTGACGTAGGAGAACAGTTCCCCATGTAGAAAACTCAAGCCTTCATGAAAGAAAATCTTAGCTATTTCTTCTTCTTAATACCCTTCTAAGGAACAGCAAGACATTTGCCTGTTAAAATAACTTTCAGATTCAATTATTTAATCGTAAGAGATGAAAAAACATGAAACAAATTTAATAACTGCTAAATTAATGCAGTTTCCTACACTAGTGTTTGGTAGCTGAAAAGAAGTTAAAGACCCAAACAGCTGTCTAACCTAAGGAGAGTGAAAAAATACTCTGCCAATACACACTTTAGAGAAAATATTTCCCACCACTATCTGATGTGGTTGTAGGAATCAAAACTGAAAGAACTAATTTAAAATACCTTTCAACTTACTGTGATTAGGAAGTTAAATGCTTGGATTTCAGGACTTGAGAGTACATGAGCATATGAGTGCTCAAAAGCAATTTACTGTTGGCATTACTGAATCAGGGCAGTTTTGAAGTCACATTGCATCTTTTTTTCTTGCTTTATATATCCCTCTAATGATCAACTGTAAAGAATGGTGTGGAATTAGTTTAATTTTTGATTATGCAGAAAGAAATGAGCTTGACTATGATAGACTGGACTGCCCCTGGGGGACTTAAATAGCCATAATTTGATTTAATCAGTTGAAATAAACAAGTCTGTCATGATAGAGGGGAAAGACAACATCCTTTTTTCTGATAGAATTGCTCTGCAAAATAATAGCACAGTTCTGGCCACTTGCTCAATAAGATTGTGAATCTTTGTCTTTCCCANGTAGTGTCCATCTCTGAAAAAGAGATGGCTATATTTAATATAATTTCTGAGATAGAAACAAAAACCTTCCTGACTTCTTAGAGTTTGTATCTAATTTGTCACAACTCAGTTACAACTCTCAATTTAAAGAGGTAATTGCTTGGATCTGAATCACTATGGGGAGACCTTATTGCTGTCTACAACTACCTGAAGGGTGGTTATGGCCAGGAGGAGGTTACTTTCTTCTCTCAGGCAACCAGAACCAGAACAAGAGGACACAGTCTCAAGCTATACCAGGGGAAGTTTAGGCTGGAGGTGAGGGGAAAGTTCTTCACTGAGAGAGTCATTTGCTACTGGAATGGGCTGCCCAGGGAGGTGGTGGAGTCACCGTGCCTGGAGGTGTTCAAGGCGGGTTTGGACGTGGCACTTGGTGCCATGGTCTAGTCTTGAGGTCTGTGGTAACGGGTTGGACTTGATGATCTTTGAGATCTCTTCCAACCTTGGTGATACTGTGATACTTTTTCTGATTTCCTATAGTTTACTGATATTTAAAATCTGGTATAAAACACTGGATATGAGATCTTCCTTTCTAAATTTGTAATGCTATGAAAACATTGAGCACTATACACCAAGCAAAAAACTTTTGGAAGAAGAATGGTGTTAGAAGCATGTATGTAAGTGGTAGTTTGAGGGATCCTAAAGCCCCCTTAAACAAAACCATAGGGGTGGAGGCCCAGCCCAGGATATTATAATATTGCTATTCTATTCCTTTTCTGGTACCACAGCTTAAAAGACAGTACCTGACTTGATCTTTGCCACTTCTCTTCCCTGCTTCTCTCACTTCCACTTCTCCGAACAGCTCGAGATCATATCTTATGGTTGGTGGGGGAGTTGGCAGGCAGGAGTTGAGCCACTGAGGCCTTTTACAAACCCTACTACAGGGTAGTTTCAGCCTACCCTTAGGCTGACTGAGGGTAGAAGGGGTGGAGGATTCTAGAAGGCCAGTTTGGACCTAGTGGATTTTATACTTATTCTACCTGATTGCCTTTTGTATACGTGCTCTTGTAAATAGAACCTCTCTTTAAAACTTCCAAACAGTGTGCAGTATCCTCATCCTCACTCCTGAAGAGGAGTAAGAGTCAATTCTGCTCTCCAGAAGCGGCATGAACTGGACCACGCTGTCTCCAGTGAATGGAGACAGCATCCAGAAACCACCAAAATCTGAAAGGCAGCCCCTTTCTCAGTAAATCATTCTAAGTTATGTCATCAGCAGTAGTACTATCTTTACTGCAAAAAGACTAGAGTAAAATCAGACAGCTCTTTATCCTGAATTAGAATTCTCCTAGACATTCTGAGCTAACATTTTTGGGGAAAAGACTTCTAATCTTTAGTAGACATTCAGTCCATTTGTGTGCTGGTTTGAGGCTAATTGGAATATTTTAATGGAGAAACTTACACTATAGGCTGTGAAAGGAAAACATCATGATGTCTACTTCACTCATACGCTTGCTGCAGAATTGTTTGGGAACACTAACCAAAACAATAGATAAGTCAGTCTCTCTCTGTCGCTTGCCTGAGCAGGAGCTGCTGGTGGGATCTAGCAGCTTTGGGCTCTGGCTCCTCTGCTGATTAATCCTCACTAACCACTTTTCTTCTAACCCTCCTGGCCGATCCTCCTAATTTACTTTGCACGTAAGGCAAACCTTGGGGTAAGGTACAGGGGTGGGGAGAAGGTGGAAGGGTGGTTGGGAGCCCCTCCTGGGGTCTCTGATTTCTGGGAGGGGAGTTGTGTTGCTGTATTACCTTTTACTTGTATATTTCTGTAAATATTGTGTATATAGTGTAAATATCTGATGTACATTGTGCAAAGCTGTAAATATAGCTTCATCATTTAACTTCCAGCCGACTGAGTGCTAGTCTGGGTCATTTTACAAAGTGTGGGGGGTGGGGGAACTCCCAAACCTTCACAATTTGCTTTATTGTAGCAGGACATAAATATAATAGGACGTTAATATCAGTGCACCAGGTAACTGTTTTGTTGCATTGCCTGTTTCTGAGTCTTATCAGTAAATAGCATAGTAAATATAATAATCATAAAGCATTCCACAGTCTCACAATCTTGTAATTAACTGAATTTCAAATCAAAAGTAAAGCTTAGTAAACTACTCATCCAGTAGAAAGATCATGTTCATGGACAGTAAGACACAGATGATTAGTTTCTTGATATTCATTAGACAAAGGATCTATTTTGATTCTGGGCCTTAAATCTCTTATCAGCTTTCTCACAGAGAGCACCTGAGGAAGAAAGAAAGTAGGTCTGCTAGGTCTTACACAGATATGACCCTGAAAATAGCCATGGGAGGATGTAATCTAAAAATCTAAGTAACTGAAGGCAAGAACCTTAGTCACTCTTTATCACTTGCTTTTGAGATCTCTTGTGACTATAAAGCAAGGCTAGGGAAACCAAGCAGAACTGGGCACTGCAAGTACCTCAAATTGACAAATCCACCTAAATTTGACCAATAATGTGGATTATTCTTTTCCCTTTGGCTGACAATTTGCTTTCTCCAGTGAAAAAGGACATCACTCCTAGAAAAGAAACAGAAACCCAGAGTATTTCTAGATGGACTTAACTGGATTGCACAGAAACCTATCAGCTGTTTTTAACTAAGTAATAAAAGCTGTAAAGCCATTTGACTTTCGGGTGTATGTTATCCCTAGGCAGAGTATCACACATGCATTCAATTAGCTTTTGCAGCACACTAATTTGAGTTTATGAAGCATATTGTCCCCACAGCAAAGAAATGCTCCAGGGCTATTGTAGAGCAGCGTGCACCACAGCCTTACATGATTAATGAGTTTTTATTATTACTGCTAACCTACACAAGCAGATTTACAAATGATCCAAACTCAAGGTCTAGGAGGCCAGTTCTTCTTGTGCTTTATGTCAACATTTGAACTTTGTCTGAAATGTGAAGTTTATTTGAACAGAACCCAACTTTGTCATTTAGAGACAAAGGAAAACATAAAAGATGTTGGTGTAAAATTTGGGAACGGGCAACGTGTTTTGTGAAAAGACTTCTACAAGTGTAGTTTTTTAATCAAGTGAAAAGATGTCATTTTATTAAGTACTTCTGTACGACGGAATAAATCGTGACGAGAAAATTCTTTGTATTATGTTTATTTTGAAGTGAAGACTGTTAAACTGGTATTGGATTTTTTAAATTTCTTTTTTAGTATTTCGTATTCACTACAGCTGTATTAGCCATATCTTTCTTGCACTTTGCCATTAAAATACAAGTTTAAGATATACTTTGCTCTCATATTTTAAGCAAGTGGGGTTTATGTCTGTTCTTTTTCTCCTATTCATAGTTTGTTGGTTGTTTTTTTTCTTGATTTCAAGAAACATACATTCTCTAGGCCTACCATAAGAATCTTTCCTGCGTCTTTTATTTGATTAGGATATGAACATTTCATAGCCTGTCATATATAGAGTATTACTGTGGGCACCCACCCTCAGAAAAATATAGAAATGCAGCTTATGAGTAGTGGAAACAACCCAAATAGAACATTGGTATACGAAATGTCACAATAAATATAGTTAAGAAGTAGACACAGTTGGGGTGTGCTATTCAATGAAGTCTTCCATTGTTCCACAAAAATGAGTGAGGTGGTTTTGGTCCTCACCCAGGTTGGTCCTGAGTGTATAGCTAAGCCCTTCCCTTTCCCTACCAGAAAGGTGTTAATAACTCACATGTACAGATTTTCTAGTGTCTCAGAGATTTGCTTAGTTCACTGAAAGCTTCAAACCATCTATAAGTCTAGTCCTTTCTCTTCTGAAGTCTTGTCATTGATTTTGAGAGAGCAGTATCAGGTCTTCAGTAGTCATTTAACTGCTCTCTCATTTACTACTTCTGGCTACATTTTAGGACTAAGTAAAAGGCATTCCTGAACACAAAAGAAAAAACATGGAAGGAATGATGAAGTCTCCATGGTCTAGAAAAGACAGTCTTTGGTTTAAAAAAATAATAAAAAAGCAAAAGACTTGCTCATGTTTCCAGGCTGCATATCCCAGAGTGCACTTCACATCTTGACTGCACAAAGAAAACAGCTCATAAGCAAAAAACCTTCTAATAAATCTATAAAGATCTCTCCGCCTTTTCTGTTTTCTTTCAGTGATTTTTCAAGCTAAAGAAAGTGTCCAAAACCTTTCACCTCCTATCATGTAAAGCAGTGGTGAGCTTATAGCATGGGGGAATGCTTGTTGTTTCACAACCTTTCCACGGAGGTGTAAGTTAGTTGATACAGAACTCCTGCTTCATTTGTCCCAAATGAAGGAGCATTGCTAGCAGGCTGGATCATTCATACTGTGAATTAGTTAATTTCATTTCAGAACATTTTGTCCCCTGTTACAGCCTTATTCTTCCTGGTTTGTAGACTTCTCCCCCACCAGCCCCCAGTTCCTTGAATCCATCACATTTAACTGGTTACACAGCTAGGAATATAACGTTTCAAAGATATAAATAATAATGAGCTCCTTTAATAAAATCAGACATAAGTTATGCAGCAGATGTCAATTATAATGGATTTTAAAGGTTTTGATCTAGAACCTGGGTGGCATTACATTTAGACTAATAACTGTAACTATGATTTATGTGTTTGCAACTGAAATGGTTTCAGTGCTTCGATATATGTCCAAAGTAAAATTTATAGTCTGCTACAGAATGTATAAATAATGAACAGCCATATGTCATATTGCATTTAAAAATTTGACTTCTTCCACAGCCAACATAAGGTAAAATGAATTAAAATTTTAAGTTCATTGGGGATCAAGTTCCTTAATACTTTAAAGCAGCTTCACGAATACCAAACTGATTTAATTATTTTTCCTGCATTATAAAAAAGAAAAGATATTTTTTAACTTTGCAGTTATATTCAAATTAAACCACAACAAAGAGTAGAACATATGCTGGTAAAAAAAGAAAATAATTCACTTTTCTCCTAAAAATCATTGTCATTAATTTTTCCTTAGAAAGCAAAATTAGAATAGCAGCTACTGATAAGGAAGTGTTGCACAAAGAATTTAAGTGGAAAGAAGCACAATTACTCTAATTTCCAAATTAATTCCCTCCCCCAAGTGCCCATTTCATGTTGGACAAAAATCTGTAGTCTATTTTTGGTAAGGTGAGCTGCACCTGACGCTAACACACACTGCTGTTTTCCAGTTGGTCAGTCGCACATTAGAAGTGCTCCTGTCTGCTATCGTGGCCCATCTGCAGCAGAATGAATTCCTACCCCTCCCTCAGAGCAGGGCTTTCTGCTCAGAATGTGTCTGCCTTTTCTAAATCTTGGTTTGCACATTTTAAATCTTGCTGACCAAAATATTCCAGTTTGTTGTTTGTTGGGTTTTTTTTATTTGTTTGGGTTTTTTTTGATTGGTTGGGTTTGTTTGTTTGTTTTCCTAGTAACCTGTTGATATTTGTCATTGTCATGGTATGAGTATGTACAAAAATCAGATGGCAACTGCTGCTCTTTCATTTTGCCCATAACTGGAGATTGAGGGGTAACAGGATTTCAACCCTATGGGAAAAAGGATATGCTAAGATTAGACTCCAGGAGCCTGTTTATCTTATATTGTCAGATTACTTTTTTTGATTTGCTTAATTTTCTCCCAAATTTTAGGTAGTTCTTCTGGTATTCACAGTAAGCAAAGTGCTAAGTGTTCAGCACTGCCCATGGCTCAAAGCTTTCCTTTTTCTTTTATACAAGAATACTATTTTCTTTTATTCCCTGGAGTGCTGGTACCAGGACTAAACTTAGTAAGCTCTCCAAGAAGCAGAAATAAATAAATGAAATATTTGTAGTGAAGCCATCAGCAGAGATGACATCTATTCCTCAGTAGACCCTTCTTTTGTACTATTGGGAAGTTATCTGACTTCTCATAGAAAATGCCATTGATTTTTAGCCTGTTTTGTCAACTAGTCAATAGCCACACACAGAGGCTACTCCTGATAATGCTACTCTTTTTTTTTTTTAATTTATTTTTTTTCCCCCAGTTAGAAGAAATGCAGCTGTATGTTGTGTTAGCAATGTGGCCAGCTTGGTGAGTTTTCTCTTGAACTTTAGGTATTAATACACAGGCTGGGTTTATAAATGTCAAAGTCTATTTTATCATCCTTCTAAAAAGGTGACTTAGCTGAGACAGATGCTTTTGCTTCGGAACAGTACTGGTGTCTTAGAGCTAACATGCCTTTGGGCTCCGATAGACATTTGGCAACAGATTAAAAAGGAGTGTCTGAAATGCTTCCTGTTCACACCTTCTCTATCGCAGATTTAGTTTGTCTACACCAGACTGAAGTCGTGGAGCTGGTTTATAAGCATCACAGACACTCCTTCACTCAGAAATGGCAACATCTGTCAGAGAAGAGCAGAAGACTAGGAGATGAAACGGGGAATGACAGCACAAGCAGCTTGAAAATTCTAGCTGATTTTTTTAAAGTATTTTTTTTTAGTGATGTAATTAGGCAATCTAAAACATTAATACAAAAATTAGAAAAATTTATAGTTCCAATTCTATAGCTTTGAGTGAATGACTCTTTTTCAGTATTGAAATGTCAGCTCACACAAAGTTCTAATGTGAGTTTAGTTTGAGGGAAACATGACACACCAGTCAAAGATCATTGTTTGTTAATAACTAATAATGATTAAAATGTTGAGTTTGTAGTGTTTGTTAGAGCAATTTGAACCAGACTTCAAGAGCTTTTAAGAGATGACTCTTTCATTGCTTCATGAAGTCATGGAAATGGATACTCCTCTCTAGAAAATATTAAGGAGTAAAATGTGAAAATTTTGTTTCCAGTGTTGAGATACCATTGAATCACAGAATTGCAGAATTAACCAGGTTGGAAAACACCTCTAAGGTCATCGAGTCCAACTTATCACCTAACCCTTCTAATTAACTAAACCATGGCACCAAGCACCTCATCCAGCCTCCTTTGAAACACCTCCAGGGATGGTGACTCCACCACTTCCCCTGGTAGCCCATTCCAATGTCAATCACTGTTTCTGTGAAGAGTTTCTTCCTAACATCCAGCCTAAACCTACCTTGGCACAGTTTGAGACTGTGTCTTCTTATTTTGTCACTGGATGCCTGGGAAAAAGAGACCAACCCCTGCCTGGTTGTAACCTCCTTTCAGGTAGTTGTAGAGAGCACTAAGGTCTCCCCTGAGCCTCCCCTTCTCCAGGCTGAACAACCCCAGCTTCCTCAGACTTTTATCCTAGGGCTTGTGCTGCAGCCCCCTCACCAGCCTTGGTGCCCTTCTCTGGACACATTTGAGCACCTCAACATCTTTCTTAAATTGAGGAGCCCAGAACTGTACTCAAGGTGTGGCCTAACCAGCACTGAATACAGGGGCAGAATGACCTGTCCTGTAGGTCCACTGAACAATGAGTAAAGCACATTTATTCAAGACATGACACGACATGGCAGAGTGCCATGGGAAAGAACCATGGAAGGAAGGGGGGCCCAGGAAAGCTGACCCTTGTTCAAGGATCACCTCCTCCAGGCTCAGGAACAATGTATCCCAGAAAAGAGGAAGGCAGGTAAGAATGCTAGGAGGCCTGCATGGATGAATAGAGAGCTCCTGGATACACTTAAATGCAAGAAGAAAGCCAATAGAGAGTGGAAGCAAGTACAGGGGACATGGGACAAGTACAAAGATACTGTTTGTGCAGCCAGAGATCAAGTCAGGAAAGCTAAGGCACAGTTAGAATTGAATCTGGCCAGGGACATTAAAAGGAGCAAGAAGAATTTCTTCAGGTATATTAGTGAGAAAAGGAGAACTAGGGAGAGTGTGGGACCCTTACAGAAGAAAGATGGAGAGCTGCTGACAAAAGATATGGACAAGACTGAGGTGCTCAATGACTTCTTTGCCTCAGTCTTCAACAGCAAGGGCTCCAACCACAATGTTGAAGTTCCAGAGGGCAAAAGGATGGACTGGGAGCAGGCAGATCTGCCTACTATAGTAAAAGATCACGTCTGAGAGCTCCTAAGAAATCTGAATGTATACAAGTCCATGGGGCCTGACGAGATCCACCCATGGGTCCTGAGGGAACTGGCAGATGAAGTTGCCAAAACACTGTCCATCATATTTGAAAGGTGATGGCAGACTGGTGAAGTTCCTGCTGACTGGAGAAGGGTAAACATCCCATCTTTTTTTCCCATCTTCAAGAAGGGAAAAAAAATGACCCTGGTAACTACAGACCACTCTCATCTCTGTGCCTGGCAAGATCATGGAGCAGATCTTGCTGAAGGCTCTGCTAAGGCAAATGGAAAACAAACCAGAGGTGATTGGTGGGAACCAGCATGGCTTCACCAAGGGCAGATCTTGCCTGACAAATTTAGTGGCTTTTTATGATGAAGTCACAGAGACAGTGGACAAGGGAAGGGCAAATGATGTCATCTACCTGGACCTGAGTAAGGCAT
>VWZE01014634.1:552873-606194 GCA_013396675.1 Eubucco bourcierii | reverse complement strand
CTTTGTTCTTGTCAGACCCCATCTGGAGTCCTGTGTGCAGTTCTGGAGCCCTCAGCACAGGAAGGACATGGAAGTGTTGGAGCAGGTCCAGAGGAGGGCCACAAAGATGGTCAGAGGACTGAAGCAGCTCTGCTATGAGGACAGGCTATGAGAGTTGGGGCTCTTCAGCCTGGAGAAGAGAAGGCTTTGAGGAGACCTTAGAGTAGCCCCCCAGTATGAAGGGGGCCTACAGGAAGGCTGGGAAGGGACTATTTACAAGGTTACAAGGTCTTGTAATGACAGGATGAGGGGCAATGGGTTTAAACCGGCAGAGGGCAGATATAGACTGGATGTTAGGAGGAAGTTCTTTACAGTGAGGGTGGTGAGACACTGGAACAGGTTGCCCAGGAAGGTTGTGGCTTCTCCCTCCCTGGAGGTGTTCAAGGCCAGGTTGGATGAGGCCTTGAGTAACCTTTCCTAGTGGGAGGTGTCCCTGCCTCTGGCAGGGGGTTGGAACTAGATGATCCTTGAGGTCCCTTCCGACCTTACCATTCTATGATTCTGTGATTCTATGGAATTCTTGCATCCGTTTGACAAACCAAACCCTCCCTCTGTCTGTTTTTTTTCTTAAATTTACCACACCAGTTCTGTCCTGTCAGATTTACTCAAGAGCATAATATAGCAATTTCCTAGTGCTTTAGCAAAGTCCTATCAGAAAAGATACTCAAATAGCCAAAATGTAGTGTTAACTTGTGGATGTCACCATGTGTGGGCACCTTTTTGTCATGATATCCAGTGACACATTGCCAGGTTTTCTATGTATGGGAACAAAGGCTGTAGAAGAGATTCTATTTGGGAATAGATGAGCCTGCTTTCAGGTGTGCCTTGTGAAAGGCACGTGCTGATATGTTCTGATTATAATCAAGAGCACCTTGTCTTAACAAGACTGTTTCTTTTCTGTTCCCTTTGTGGAGTTGCCACAGCTTTTCAGAGTGTGGTCTCTGAAAATAGTTTAGATTTGGCGACGGGAATTTTTTGTCAGGAATTAATTTCAACAAAACACTGTTTATGAGCATAGGTGAGCTTTATGAAAAGGTCAGAAGATATTCAGAACACTGAAGATATGAAGACATTCAGTTGTAGGTGAAGTCTGCTCTCATGAGAGCTATAAGGATGGTTGTAGGACTTGAACATCTCTCCTGTGAAGATAGACTGAGAGACATGGAGCTGTTTTGTCTTGGGAGCAGAGTGTGCTGAGAGGGGATCTTATGCACGTCCACATGTATCAGAGGGATGGGTATCAAGATGAAGGTGCCGGTCTCTTTTCAGTGGTACTCAGTGATAGGACAAGGAACAACACGCATGAGTTCAAGCACAGAGGAGGTTTCACCTTCATAGGAACAAAAGGGTAAGTACTTCTTGCAAAGGTATATCTGTTGCTTTCTTTATATGGCACTATGTTCTTAAATAAATATGTTGCCTGAACATTGTCACCCACAAATAGTGGTTATGGTATTAGAGATAAACCAGGCAATACTTTTTGTGTCAGGTCTACCTGCACTTTCCAGCCTGGTTAGGTTTATTGTTGTTCAGTAGCTTGCCCTTGAAAACAGCTGTTGTCATTGAGCTGAACTTGCACGTTCTAGAGGTCTGTGATTTCAGTCATGTCATACAGTAATTTCACTGTACTTCTGGTGCATTAAGAAAAAAAATCTATCTGTGGCTATTCACGTCACTGAGAGAAAACTTTGCTATATCTCTTTACAGCTTCTGTCACTATTCAAACTATGCTAGGTTTTTATAACATGTTTTGTTTTACCATCTATATCCATACAAGTTCAAATGTTTATTGATTTGTGACTTCTGGTCTGTTAAAAGGCATTGTTGTTGCTGAAACCGTGATGACTGGACTTAAATTTGTTGTAGGTGAAAAGAATTGCCTTGTTTCACTCGGTCTCTTTCTTTTCTTATTGGATTTTTTGATTGTTGTTTTTTGTTTTAGTTTTGTGTGTGTTTTGTGCTTTGGGGTTTTTCTGAGTGAGTTTGTTTTTCTATTCAATTTCCATTCAAACTGATTGAAAAGTTGTGGTTTGGGGTTGGTTTTTTTTGTTGTTGTTGTTTTTTTCTTTTGTAACAGTTCCACAAATAAGGGTTTTCACACCACAAATGTCTTTATTGCTGTTCAGTTCCTCTGCTGGGCTCAAAAATTGTCTGTATCTCACTGGACTGAAGTTACTGATTTATATCATTACCTTGTGAAACTGGTACTGAGCAAGCTTTCAGGACTCTTTTTATTTGGGGCAGAAAGTGAGCCTTTGAATAACATGAAGCAACATGAAAATGTGACCACACATGTTGGTGAAAGTTCAAATCCTCAGTAAAAGATCATTGTGAGAGTGTTATTTACATGACAAATTAATGGTTGGTTTGGACCTTACTTTTAGAGAATAAGTTACAATAAGCACAGGGCTGTGGGATTTTTTTCTAACTGTCTTGGTTTGTGTTTACAGATATCTTCCTTTGGACAGTTATCTATCTTTCATTACTTAAAGCTTGTTTTATCCTTTTCATAATGTTTTGGAGAACAAAATGAATGTGATTTTCTTTCGTTTGTTCTTACATTTAGAGAAGATTTCTTTTTTAAGCTGTAATATGGCCACTTTCAAAGGATTTGTGATATCCTGTGATTTGATTCTTGCATTGTCCTATACATGTGAAGAGTAAGAAAGATTCTGTAGGTGTGGAGCTTAAGATGCTTAAAATCCATTTACTTATATGCAGTATTTCCAAGAGTCTAATGACTTCATAAATGTGTGAATCCTAGTCAAAACTAACAAAGTTCCAGAAATTTTCAGAACAATAACTTTTACTCAGGCTTATCTCAGGAACGGAGATGAATGTTTGCAAGGAAAGAGAAGGTGAGACGTTTATTTCTTCAGTTCTCTCATAATACTGAAGATTTAAGAGTTATTTGAAGATTATTTGAATTATCTGTTCACAGATAATAAAGTCTTGGCAATTAGCAATAGAATTTTTGACAATTTTGAGCTGGCTTCAACACGTGAATTCTTTCTCAGTCATTGGGGCCGTTTCATGATATTGAGCATTTTATAGAGACTGGTAACGTTGATATTGTGATTGAACTGTGTATTGCAATTGCTGTATTTCAGTAGGTTTAAGTGACATTTGTATTTTTTGGTTTCTTTGGTATCACCTTGCTAAATCAAGAGTCCTTTGTAACATCAGGTATCTTTGAATAAGTAGACTTTGTATTAAATTTTACATCTTTGTTCTGTGGAACATCTTAAAAGAACCTGGTCAGAGAGTATTTGCCTCTGACAGTGTCCTGCTTCCCTCACACCTCAAAAAATAAACCTGTACACAGACACCGTTTTTCAAAAGCATGGTAAAAATGTAGGTCCAATTCAGTTAAGAGATGATCATTTTGCTTATCTTAGCAGTGTATCTACAGGAGCCTACTTAGCATTAGTCACACAGGAAAAAAAAATAGTTGAATCATCATTTCAACCTTGATGTTGAGGGGCTAAAGGTTTTTCTGGTGTTGTGATGGCTTTAGAGATGTCTGGTGTGCTACATGGGAGACCTCACCAATGTTTGAAGGCCACCGTGCCGCAGATTGCCACATGCCTCTTTTACAATTTGAAATACTAGATTTCATTCCTGGTCCAGATCCTTACAGAGTGGCTCACAGATCATCTTAGATTGAACCACTGACTTCAGTAAGATTATTAGCAGTAATGAAAACATACCAGGAAATAAAATAGCTTTGCTAATAGAATGGGGTTTTTTTCATAGTCTTATTAGGGATTCATTTTACCAAATAAATGTCCTAATGAAATTGAGAATAGTTTTCAAGTGTAGTTCATTATGTTAATTTGGAAAAAATTAAATATTACTAAAAGGTTATTAATGCAATATTGGTGGAATACATGAAACTAGATTTTGCTAAAATGGATAGAAAATAAAACATGCTTTTAAAACTATGCATGCTGTGAAATATATGTTAGTATGCAATATACTAACTTTACTGACTATTGGGCTGGACCCAGTCATAAATTCATCTTTATGAAGCAACTAGGACTAAGATGTTTAACTTCATAAAGAATCTTTTATTGGAGTTAGCTGTTGCAGTACAAGAAGGACATGTTATCGATTGTGCATAGCAGAGAGCATAAACCCATAGCACTTGTCCAGCGCACTCTCATCAAATACATCGCTTGCTAACCTGTCAGTGAGGTGACAGTTACCTGTCTTCACTGCTGACCTGAATGAAAGCCCACTGAAGTCAGGCAAGTCAGTAAATTTATTTCAATGGACTGGCTTCAAAAGCCTCTTCCATGGGACACATGGCAGAAAGAGCTAAGCCTTTGAGCCATCCTTCCCCGGCTTCGTGGCTGAAAGCACGAATCACCGAGTTCATTGTTCTATTTATAGAAACCTGGAAGAATGTTTTTTTCCCAATGCTGAGCTTCAAATAATTATGAACCCATTTTTTTATTGTGCAATGAAGCTATTATGCACTGATTTCACAATGGTTTTGTGTATTAGTCTCACAAACATAGGTTATTCCTATCCAATTCTTTATTCTCACATTCTTATTTTATTAAGTGATGTTGATCAGACTGTTTGTCCAGTTGAATGTGCTAGTCCCAGGTTTCAGCACAGTGTAATCTCACTGTGATTTGGGATATGATCATCATGAAACATGGAATTCAGAGGTGTTGTTGTGCAATGGTAAAATAAACATTCAGCTACAACCCATTTGCCCAATGACAGAGATGCCCTAAGAAGTTTGCTGCTGTAGTATAGGACTGAGTTTCTTGATCCTGCTAGTGTGGCATGAGTTGGGAGATCCTTCTAACAGTCTAAAAGACTAGGTAAGACTCGGTGTTAAAAATTGGGTTTCCAGGGTGCAGGTGTTTTTTTTGTTTTTTGTTGGTTTTTTTTAAAGTGTTTCTGTTAGTATTTGAGGACTCTAGATGTCTCCAGAACTTTCTATAGAGTTATCAGGTTTTAGATGACCAATTTCAATGATGGTTTAATTTGTGGTCTCCTTTCAAGTTGGGATGTGTCACCAACAACCACTGGAAACCAGATGGGTGATCATAGTTTTGCCATGAGGGCTTTTTACCTACATACCCTCCTGAAAATATTTATTCCTAAATTTGATATGAATCACGGTAATAAGGCAAATACTGATATTTCATGTTTTGATACTGTGGCTTGGACCATACTGCTATGTCATCTGACTTGGACCATACTGCTATGTGATCCATGTGTATTACGAGATCTTCATATGCTTGATCTGTCTGAAGCATGCAGTCAACCAATAGCATACTTCCTGTGCAGGGAAACTGCTTGTAATGTAACTGTAGATTATTGTTTTTCCTCTTTAAAAAATGTTGAAGAACACTAGAATCGTTTGCTGATGGTAGATAATCAAGAAAATCCACAGTTTAGGGAAAGTACTCCATATGTCTTGCAATTCCAGCACACAATGGGGTATCTCCTTAATGACTTGCTCAGTGCCCCCAGTTGTATCTCGGTGTTAGAAGACATATGGAGCCTTTTCCCCTTAACTGTGACTTTCCTTCCTGCTACTGTTTTTTCCTACAACCTTAATCTGCTTTTAATGTACTGCAGTTGTCTGCCAATAATCTTTTATCCCTTGTTAGGTGACTTCATTACAAATGACAGAACTAGAACTTCTACAGTTTGAGTGAGACAACTGCTGAAACTCAACTTTATTTCTCAATAATTGAGCAAGGAGAGCTTTGAATCAAGCATAATGTTCTGTGTTATGTTTCACATTCTAAAACTTGTGCATGCAGGGCTGCTGAAGGCAAAAATGGTGCCATTCAGTGTTCCGTAGTCTCTGTATGCATGTGTGTGTACAGAAACTTCTAACGCACTGCTAGGTGGTTGTTTCTGTGTATAAAAATACACTTCTTCTGCAGTCTGGTAAGTTTTAATAAGTTTAGCTGTTTCAGAGGGTGCAGTTTGGCTGTGGTTATATAAGAAATGACATGAACTGCAGTCCCAGTTTACAGGATATATGTCTTACCTTTTAAATCTTTTATATTCCACAGTAGTGGTGTACTGATTTCTCTCCGAGTAAGAGTACAGCAAACTACTCTGCAGAAAATGTGGAAAGATCAGAGAAGAATTTACATGCATTTTTTTTCAAATTAAGGAGAACATGGTTCAAATTCTACTCTAATAAATTCATGAAGGGCTAATCTTACTGATCTATGCTTTTATTTAAGAGATTTTAGACAGAAATATTTATAACTGGAAATATCCTTGCTTGATTACTTGATTCAAAGCCAAAAGAGAGCAACAAGACTTTTTTTTTTTTTTTTTAAAGGCTTTGAATGCAGATTTAAAATGTCACATATAGGGGAGGGGAAGGTGGCATAATTTACATTCTGATATGTTGTGATCTATGAAGGCAAGAGAGGTGGTGAAGCCATTTCCCTCCCAGGACTTCAGAGTTTTAGTAGAAACCTGTGTCTTTCCTACACAAATGAAGAGAGATGTGATGCTGAATTCTTCCTCGGTGTAAATACTTTATTAAATGAGTGAGATCTCAGAAGTAGTCTGCATCAGAAACAGAACTGGCTTAGGTGGGTTTTAGGTTGCTTTTCTACTACCTAGAATGATGCTGGAAATAAAATTATGACACTGACTCACAGTCCAGTTGGCAGTCTACTCCCAAAGCAAAGCAGATTTTGCTGCTGTGCAACGCTAATGCCAGATCTGCAATTTAGCTCTTAAAAGTCACAGAAATAATATGGATTAAACATGAGAAAAATAACTGTTGATTGTTGAGAGTTTCTCCTGTTTAAGAGGAAGTGTATGCTTAGAGAAAATATATAAGATTTTCTTTTTAACCTAGGTTTGAATATTGTGATCACAGTGGAAATTCATTGTGCCCAGTGTTCACTCTTAAAGGAGTTGGTAGAAAGATTTTATACTCGCATAATTTTTATAATTTATCTGTGATGAACGGTGGCTTGTGAGCCTCTGGTGCTAGAATACACTGTGGAATACTTTGAAGTAAAGGATTATCAGTAACTGTAAGCTTGATTTCAAAACTTGAAAACAGATTAATTTTTCAGTCAGTGGAATTCTTGGAGAATTCCCCCTTTTGCGTTTTGCTTATGGTTGTCCAATTTCCAGCCATACCACAGAAAACTCCTGGTCTCCTGATTTGTGTGAGATTTCAACATGCAGCAGATGAGAAAGGGTTGGTTATTATCCAACTGTGGAGTTTGGAAGGCTTCCCAGTGGTCTGCCGAATGAAACATTTTTAGATCAAAGCTGGGGAGGGGTTGGCAGGAAGAGGTGATGGTCCGTGAAGGTGGTAACCAGAACTGTCTCATAACCTTCTCTGCTATTGCCAGTAGACTATTTGGATGAAAACAAAGAACTGAAAAAATTCTACAGATGCTTGAGTAAAACCTTCCTAAAAATGTATCATTTATGAGAACTCATAAATGAAAGCTTGTGTTTATCACGTTCTTGATGCAGGGAAAACTTTGTGTGTGTTTTAATGAAGATTCTGCAGGTTGGTTGTTTTTTGGTTTTGTTTTTGTTTGTTTTTTTTTAATTTTCTCTTCCTGCCTTTTTATGTTTCCTTCTTTAGTGTAGTGTTTTTAAGGGGGCATGGGGTGGGAATCTGTTGCTTATTGTTCACTGAAGTACCGTTTACTGAAGAAAATTTATTTCCTTCTCGTCATGGCTACTGGCTGGTCATCACAATTGCCAGATGCCACGCTATAGAACAGAGTTATCCAGAAAATGGCATCTGGCTTCCTGGCAGAGTCCACAGGCACTTGTATTGATGGTTTTGGAGCTGCAGCTGGGTCTGGGTGGCTGCTGAGGGAGTATATGGTCCACCCTGTCATTCTAGATGCTATTTACCTTTGGCTCACCTTTGATTCAGAACCATTTAAGCATTTGTAGTGTTCCGCAATGCTATCAAACATCAGTCTTTCAATTGGCTTTGTGCAGCTCCATGCACGGTCAGGAAGAACAAAGTCATTTCCCATGATCACGTTCTGCATGTTCATGTGAGCTGTAAATCTGGTTACATACCATCAGGTAGTTTATTTATCTGCTAGGCTGCATTGTGCAAACATGGGGAGAAAACCGTTCTTTTAAAGGGAAAAAGAAGCAAGGGAATCTGATAAATTTTCTGTGGATGCAAATTGGTCACACCTGATCGTGTTCCACAGTTAAAAGATACAGAATACTGAACTGTTGTGTTGAATTTTTGCCAGTGAAATCATGTGGCGTACAGGTACATTTGGCAGCGCCTGCAGCTCTGTTTGATATGCACCCCACTGGGCTGGATGGGGGGGTTTTGCCCAGTGCTTTACTGCTTCCTGGGACACCCAATACCCTGCAGAAGGATTCAAACCACAAGGGCTTCACAAAGAGGCAATAAAAATGAGTTCTCCTGATTCAGCTGCTAATCTCCTCTGATGTACGGGAAGAATTGTTAACTCTCTTCACTGCAATTGACTTTCCTGCTTGTCCGTGTGTTATGACACAACTTGGATCTAATTGAAAATAGCAGTGGTAGGCACCATAGGTAGTGTAAATAGCATTTGCACCTTCTGGAGACTGTCTCCTGGCAGAGGAATTTCTTTTTGACAGAATGACCAGTGCCATATCTCTACTGTGATGATGATGATGATGATGATGGAGAAATTGGGCTGGGTGTGCCAGATAACACTTTACCCTTCTTTTCTTGTCACACATAGGACTAGCAAGTTTCTGATCACACAATACTATTCGTTTTGTCTCTGTGGCTAGTACCAAGATGGCAGCCTCCATAGTGATGTTGCTGCATGAAAGTATGCAAACAGTCCTTTTTCTACTTTTAATAATGGCATCTCAGATGCAGAATTATTGCTATTACATCTAATTGCTAGTTCAGTGTGGTATTCAAAATGGAGTGGTGGCAAGGATTCAGCATACAAATATATTTATTTATAAACAAGTGACCTTCTGCTCAGTGATATTATGGTCTCTAGCTAGGGAGAGGAATTCAGCTTCCTGGTGAATGTCTGGCTCGCTGTTGACTACACCATGGCTGTTGTTCCCCATCTAGCAGCGACAAAGCCTTTGACGGTGTCCTCTGAGAGATGGTGCATGCCTGAATTCAATTTGCTTGATGTCCTTTGACCAAGCTGCAATTCACTAACTTGGTATAATTTTTGATAGGCAATGGCTAGGGATAAAATCCCATATGGCCTTTTACATCATTCTGCTTGGTACATGGCAAAGTAGAAGACAATATCAGTAAAAGAATCTGCAGTGTTCTGAAGAACATGAAAAGCCTCAGAACTGCTGCACAGTGAGAAATCTTGCAGAGAGATCAACAGTATTGCATTCAATTTTATTTTAATTTGGTTTTGATATACATGTGACCTTATTAAGTTTCTAAACATAAACAAATTCCTTTTTAAAATACACCTTCAAAGTATACTTGAATTCTAGCCCTATAGGGACTTGACATATCAAAAGAAATTTGCTGACATAAACTGGTATGTAGAGCTTGATCTATTCTAATATATGATTTTAATGTTTCTCATTTTCTTGCCTTGCCAACTCACATCTATCACACACTGTCACATTTAAGTTTCCTAAATTACTGCTTTTAACTTTTTGTCACTTATTCAGTGAAGAGATAGATTCTAAAGCTCAGCTTTTTTCCTTTTTTTAATCTTTTTCTTTTCTTTTTTTTTTTTTTTTTTTTTTCTTTTGGTGATTGTATCTTAATACTTTACGGGGGGGAAATGGAAAATTTTGTTCAGTTAAGGAGGCAACACTTTTTTATAGAGTCAGGATTCATATTGTCCTGGTTTCAAATCCAAGACCTGATTTAATTTCCAAGGAAAGCACAGAATTCAGTGAGGAAAATGGAATACTGGCACATGTGAATGGGGAGGGTGTTCTGAGCATTGTAATTATGAGCAAGACAAAACATATCTCTACTACATCTGTTTATTAGTGATGGATAGATAGATCAATTTTCTATTGTTTGTTGTACGTGCATTGATGATAAAGTGCTCTGCTAAATTCTGTTGTTTGCAGGATAAGAGGAAACAATAATTGCACTCTTTAATCAAACTTCTTTGACCTCAAGCTGACAATTTCAAAGTTGCTTCTTTCTCAGCTTACTGCTGATTCAAAGCACCTCACCCTTTGAGCTAATGAGCATATTTTAAGAGCTACTCACCTTTAACAATCCAGGAAACTTGTTTTTAAGTCAAATTTTAGTTTAATATTTGTGGTTTGAAGCTTGTTTCTTAGTTAAATAGCATTCTCTTTTTAGCTTCTTAAGATGCTGAAGACTCTAGCATTGTTTCTGCTATGAACTATCTTCTGATGACCATCGATGATCTCAGACCCTATATTGCAAGCAGCAGTCCGATATTCAGTATGATAAAATGTAAACAATAATTCTAGGACAAAATAAAACAAAATTTCTCTTCCTGGGATCTCAGCGTCTCAGAAGCTGTTTAATTTTCCATATCCTGACATGAACTCTTAGATTAATGAATTTAAGATCAGGGCTTGATCAAAGCACCCATAGCAATCACTGTCAGGGCAAACTTGCTACTTTGCATGAAGTAATGGCATATTTTTCTAGCAATATATCCAGAGCTGACTTCAAAAAATCAAATGACAGAAACTTCCATATGCCTAACTAGTCTGACCTGGTTGTTGGTTACTTTGCAGGTAAAAAATATTTGGGTGTTTTACTCCTCTCAATTTGTCCTGGCTTATTTTATGAACAAAACTCACTGTGCCCCTCTGTTCTGTGGTAAATACTTTCCACTGTGCTCAGCTAAGACCTTAACTGCCATTTGGATACAATGGAAGAGTTTAGTTTCTTAATCCTCTGATCATCGTATATTGTTTCCAGATCTAGTTGAATGTTAATTGTAGTTTTCAGCTTATCATCATCTTAAGCATCTTAACCCTCCTCCCTTCCACCCTTCTCTCTCCCANAGGCAAAACCAACCATCAAACAAACCCAAACTATTTATTTTCAGTTCGGATGAAAGATAAATAAAAAACAAGGTGAGTACTTCTGTGTTGGTGAGATCGTATTTTTGAGGGGGTCTTTTAATGTAGTTGACTTTTGAGGTGTATGGGATTTTTTTTTTGAGTGGGGGAGGGTAATTTTGTAAGATACAAAGGAAAAACAAAATGAAGTGATGGGTGGGAAGATGAACAACAAAACAATTAAAGTTTGCCATTTCTCTGACCGGTAGAAGGCTGAACTGATTTGTAGTGTGTGTGGCTGAATTATTTAAGGCTGTGTTTCCAATAGGAAAAGGAGGAATTTATATGAATATTGGTTAGGATCCTCTGGCATTAGAGGAGCAAAGTGCAATTTGTCAGGAATGCTCACTGTAGTTATTGGGATATTTTTTAAAAATTATTATTAACTTTACATGCATCCCTCCCTGTATTAATGTGTAAAGATCTCTAATAGTAACATTTACAATGCACGTATGACAGGCCTGTCTTTCTTTATAACAGATATATAGATGTCAAAGGCTCATCATTTGTAATCAGTTCTACATTGGTGAAATGGAAAATGTATCTGTGATGGACAGGAAATATATCAGTGAAACTAATGCCTGAGCTTCTGAAAAATTCTTTGTCATAAAAGGTGAGAAAATACATTGTTAAACATACATTGTGGCAGATAGCATAGTTTCCTTTTTAAAATGAAAATTTGCTGCCAAGCAACAGTTCTTTTACCTGCATTTAGATGGAACACCACTTTAACATTCAGGATAGTTAGTTATACTGGATATCCTCTGCTGCAGTTTTGTCTTTCAAGGGCATCATTCGATCACCCAGAATGTGAAGTGTTTGTACTTCTGTTCTTTAAGGAGAATAGCACATTTATATTACATAGAAGTCACACTTCAGTGATTTATTTTCTCCTGCAGAATTGTGTATGCAGCACCAGATTAGTTTGCAATAGGATGGTCTCATCTTGCTCTGGTCACATAGGGCAAATGCATATGCATTTGCTGGAAGAGGAATAAAAATTATAATGTAAGTAATCTACATTTAAACAAACTGCCCATATAGCCAGCGGAACTGGTCAGGGGTCTGAGCTGTGAGAGAGAGTTGAGTTCTACTTTGCCTTTTCTTCCTCTGAAGGACTGGGTATGAATAATTCTTGTATTCATACCTGGCCCTTAAGTGCACTCTGCTGGGTGGATAAGCTCTCTTTCTGTGCCATTGGCCAAAGAATTTCTGTGCCATTGGCCAGAATTTCACTGTTAGTAAACTGAGCCTACTAACAGCTATCAAAACTTGAGTTTTGTTCATCAGTATTGTAGTAAGGTGTAGAAGAAAATCATGTAAGATCAAGGTGGGTTTTGTGTCCTTTTCCTTCAAATGATTCATTATGATCTTTGACAAGTCCAAATGTGTTTCAGCTCCTGTTTAAATTAATTGGGCACCATAAAAGTGTGTTTTCTGTTCTGTAGGAACCATTCGAGGGTTTTATTATAACCTGTAGAAATTGAGTAATTTGAAGATTAGGCACATGAGAAAATATAACTTTATTCAATGTTTTCCAGGATGTTTATAACCTAACCTTATAATGAACCTTTATCACTGCATTGGAAAATGCTCTTGATTCACTGGATCGCATTGCTTGTCCTGAAAGTGAAGTTGACCAGAAGTTTCACCTACCATCCTCACTGATTTCCCTTTCAAGTTCAGCACTGCACTTTTCTTCATTTCAGCAGAATTACTTCTGATATTTTCCTTTGTAAAGGTAGAAGTGGATCTATGAATTTATTTTTGGTCTTCAAAAGATTTGTAAAGGTATCCACTGAGAATATCATAATGTCAATGATAAAGAAAATTTGAAATTTGATCTGTAAAGAAAATTAACATATTCAGAGGAAAAAGAACCCTCAAACATCTGAAATAGGTTAATATGTTGCGTCACCTGAGTTCTGAGTGAAGAAACTTCTTGAGCAAAATGGGTGTCATGGTTTCTAATGGGAAGAAAGAGGCTAATACTGAGGCAAAGGAATGCAGCTAGTTTATTTTCTGATTTGGAGAACTATTACCTATACAAGAGAATGACAACTGATACATCAGGAAGGAAAGACTGCTAGTTGTTACCGGTGGATTGAATGGAGGTTTTTGTTTGTCTTTAACCCTAGAAAGGTATCTATTTCCTCCTTACTACAAAACCTGATCCTTTATTGGCTTAGGAAAAATGTTCATCACCTAAAGTTTTGCAGTTAGTCAAGTGTTTAAGACTGTGGAGAGCGCAACCCACATAGCTTGCCTGACCTAGTTACCCAAGTCTTAGATGTGTTTTCTGAGATCCTTTCAACAAGTCTCTTCCTTTTGATTAATTAATTTCATGACATCTTGCAGAAGCTAATTACAGATCTGTCAATGAAGTCATAAAATAATTGCAACAATTCTCCTGTGCGAGAGTTAGAGTAAATACCATAACCTTCTTTTGCATTCAGTTTGCTGAACCAATTCTCTGAACGTTAGTGGTCAAACAAATCTATGCAGCAGTCCAGGTAATGGTTTGGGTGAAAGCCACTTCAAGCTGTCATATAAAGTCTCCATAATTATTCAAAATTTCTACTCCATTGTCAAAATTACTGCGTTTTAGTTCTTTTTTCTAGTCTTGAGGTCTGTGGTGATGGGTTGGACTTGATGATCTTTGAGGTCTCTTCCAACCCTGGTGATACTGTGTGACACACACTCTCCCTGCAAGTGTGTGTTACCTTTCTGTGCTTAAGTCTGCTACCTTTGAAACACATGTCAGTTACCTTTGTAGATTTTGGCCCAGAACTAGCTCATGTGGTGCGTGTTCCTTGCTGATTCCCTTCTGCAAAGAGGTACATAAGAAAACAGAAGTAGAGTCTGAGACATCAACTGAACACATTTCTTTCTTTTTTTTTTTTTTTTTGCTATCATGGATCTCTTTGTGATTTCATTGTGCAGGCCTCAAAGATCTTTAGCATTTTGGCTAGAGAGAGTATAAGAGCACTGTTACATCACTGCCATATGTACCTGAGCAAATGAGAAGAAATTGTCTTGTTTTGCTTTTTCCAGGGGTTACAGTCTTCACTTTGAATAGTTGGCAGTGTGTTTTAATACGTAGAGTAATACTTCCACTTTTAAATTAAATTTATCTGTGTTGTGAAACTTATTCAGAAGGAGATTAAACAAATACTCAAATAAAACTAAAATACCTTGCAAGGTGAAAGACAATGGTATGATTTCTTCCCTCTTCTCTATGCCTGGAACATCACATGACAAAATGTCTGTAACTTTGTGTGGATTTTGGAGTAGTAGAGCCAAGATACGGTAGTACTTCTCTTTGGAGAACAGAGCTTTGGACCTGAGCTAGTTTTTGCTCCTTGGGGAATGTCAGCAGAAAAGGACATGGCACAGCCCTTGGGTTACCATCCATCAGGTTTTTAAGCATTCTGTCCTAAGATGATGTCTAAGTGCTTTCTTCTTTCTCTTATCAGTGCATTTGGAGTTCAGATACTAAGTGTAATTTTTTTTTAACTAATGATATTTCCTTAATATCAGCATTGCTTGAGGCTAAATGATTCATTTTAGTGAAGAGTAATGTCGGTAATGATAGAGATCAAATTATTTTGTTAATTCTCCAGAACTTTGCTCTTTGTAAGTGAAAAGATTTTTTTTTTATTTTTTTTTTTTTTTGTGTAGAAGGCGTTGGTTCACTTATCAGCTTTTACTTAAGAAACGTTTTGAAACTGTACGTGCTTCTTGTCAGTGTCAGCTTGACAAAGCTGATGACAAAAACATATTTTCAAGTTTGTGGTTACCTCCATGCCAACAGAAATGGTGTTTTCTCAAATAAGTGTTCTGAACACAGTAGGTTCGTAGAAACTGGATGGTTCAACACTGCAGAGAAAAAGGATGACGTAGTATGGGTATGCTTCTGGCATACATACAGAATAAACAAATACTCTTGCTTCAGAGCCTTGGTGTTTAAGTGATACTTCTGGACAGCTTCTGCACATCATTCATACCAAAAGGTAACTTTGAAACCTGAAGTTTGGGATCTTTTTGCACAACTGTCTGCTGTGTGACTGAGGGGAAAAAAATCTGTGAATGTTCTGGGTTTGGCTGGGATAGAGTTAAGTTCTTACCTAGTAGCTGGTGCTGTGTGTTTGGGTTAGGATGAGAATGATGTTGGTAATACAGCAGTGTTTAGTTGTGGCTAAGCAGTGCTTACAGAGTTAAGGACTTCTCAGCTGCTCACCTCACCAGCAAGGAGGCTGGGGGCACAAGAATCTGAAAGTAGACACAGCTAAGATCGCTGACCCAAACTGGCCAAAGGGGTACGCCATAGCAAATGATGTCATGTCCACTGCATGAACTAGGGTGAAAGCTGGCTGGGGACCACTACTTGGGAACTGCCTGAGCATCAATCAGCAGGTGGTAAGCAATTGCATTGTGCATTAATTATTTTGTATATTTCAGTTTGATGATTATTTCACCTTTCATTTGCCCCTATCTCAACCCATGAACTTTACTCTTTGTTGTTGTTGTTTTCCTCCAGTTCTCTCCCCCATCCCACTGCAGGGTTAGGGGAGGGGGAGAGGGTTGATGCCTGTGGTTTAGCTCCCTGCCAGGATAAACCGTGATTGAATACCAAATTAACAAATCTCCAACTGCAATAAAAGATTTTTTAAAAATTATGTTTTTACATATAATCTGACATTTAAAATGTAAAGAATAAAAAAACCCACCCTGTGTTTTAAATTACTCTAGAATATGTGGAGAGAGAATGGTCTCAATTCTTGTCTAATGAAGAAAATTCAGGTATGGGAGTGGGAAAAGCCTCACAGTTTTCTGTCATTTTTGAGATCTGGCCTGAGGACAGTTCAGGCTGTGCTGGTAAGTGCTTCTATAAAGGATGCTTAGCTGCCTGTGTTTTAAAGGACCTCTGCAGTCTGGAGATCTCAGTGGTCCTGCAGTTGCATCTGTCTCAGATCTAGCCTATCCAGGTGCATCCCATGCATTCCTGCTGTGAACCAATCCAGCTTTTGGAAATTGGTGCTAGATAATGAATGGGTTTATTTATATCACTTCAAGATAACAACTTATTACTATTTTATATCTAAGCAAGAGAGGAAGGTAAAGATGACAGCCAAACAAATAGCATTTTGGCAGCAAAAAACCTGGTAATAAAAGTATTAATTTTTACAAGGGGACAAAAAGCCCATAAGCCTTTGGTCTGGACTATCATTTTTCTGTCTTTTGGAAAGATACCTTGAGCCACTGTGGGAAGAGACCTCAGATTACTGTAGGTAAGCAGCCTTCTATTAGGTGCATACTGAAATTTTATAGCTATTCCTTTACAGATTCTATTAACTGGACAGTTAAATACTGTTTAACAGTTTCAACTTAATCAGAAATTATATAATTTTTGCCCTTTTGAGATGTCCTATAGCTTAACAGAAAGTCAAACTGTCATCTAAGCACCAGGACAAGAGGGAATGGTTTGAAGCTGAGGGAGAGCAGGGTTAGACTGGATCTTAGGAAGAAGTTCTTCAGTATAAGGATGGTGAGACTCTAGAATAGGCTACCCCAGGAAGTTGTGGATATCTCCTCCCTAAGGGTGTTCAAGACGAGATTGGATGAGACCTTGAGCAGCTGAGTCTAGTTGAGTGGCAGCCTTGCCCTTGGCAGGGAGGTTTGAGTAGATGATCTCTAAGGTCCCTTCCAATGCAAACCATTCTATAATAGTTCTACAGAAAAGCAGGCCCCAGGGGTTCACAGTCACAAATCCAGGCAGTATTACCAGGAAGACAATTGTTATATGGGGTCTTCAGAAAATGCTAGTGGTGTTTTAAAGATTTTTCTATAGGTTTCTGATAACAATGTGGTTTTCAGTGTAAGGTAGGCTACCTGTAGCTTTCTTGAAGTATTGTAGTGGTCTTAAGTTGTCTTTTATCTTTACTATATTGTAGTGTCAACTGTAGACAGCATAAAATGCTTCCAACTGGAGGAAGGAAAAAACACAATGGCAGAGACATCTTCTGTAACTTAACCATGAACTGAATATGGTAGAGCAAGCAATTTACAAAACCTCACACAGAAAGGTCCCCCTTTTTTTTTTTTTTTCTCATTAGCCAGTATTATGCAGTAGGTAACCATTTTGTTTGAGTAACAGATGAGATTATTATAAGATTATGCAGTCACTCAGTTTTAATCATCTGAGTGGGAAAATCTCTGCTTTCTTATCAAAAGGCAGTAGATGAAAACTGACATCTCCACAGATCATTATGAAGGTAGCCTTGTATGAAGGGACCACTCATCTCCCCTCTCTTTAACTGGAACTGCTGCTGAGGGAGTTACATACTGGGTGAAAATGCCTTGATTAAAACAGACTGGAATCCAAATACAATTAGACAGAGGGGATGCAGAAGTGTTTTATATTCATTGGGTATCATAATGAGTGCATCAAGTGAAACAAAAACAGTAGGAAAAAGCTCGATTTCCTCATATTTTTTTTCCAAAATGACAAATTAAAACAAACCTGTTCTCCCAGACACTGGCTAAAAACTTTATCTTTTGGGATGTCCATACAGGACATGCAATTAAAAACCCAAACCCCTTAATGTAATTTGTGCACTTGCTCCAGCAAGAAATGTTTGTTGTTCTGTTACTGGTACAGAAAATATTTCATGAGGCAGAAAGATCTAAGAAGCGAGAGCTTTGTCTTCTAGTAGGTATAAAATGTATTGCAGAACTACTTCATGTGGCTGTTCTGTTCCAATGTGGGTCAGAACACTTGCATCTTAGAATTGAACAGTCAGACCTGTGCACACAACTTCTGGGTCTACAGATTAATGTTGGGATAAACCCATTGTTTGGAGAAGAGACAGTATTTTGGACAATAAAGGGTAGAGTATGTGTGGTTTACTATATAGTACCACATTCAAGTAGGAGAGGAGAAAATGATGTAAACGGAGTGGATTTGAATCTCTCTGGCTAGTTTCTCTGCTATATGCTGATAACTTGTAATTTCTTGTAGAAAATAAAATACAAAAGATGATGGGGCCTAGAAAGGGTTTGACCCTTTTCCAGAAACGCCCCTGAGGCACCAGCAGCCTGCCTGAGGCGCTGGGCAGTGCTGCGCTGGGGCGGCTGGAACCAGTTGGAACTGGCTGCACCCAGCACGGAGCAGTCCCTCAACTGCTCTCACAGAGGCCTTCACAACCCCTCAACGCTCGGACACATAAGGCTGATGTTATCCACAGTCACGCCTTGAAGTCCTGTTCTATTCTTGGCAGCCATACAACAGGCAGATCATTTAGCACTCGTAAGACTTCATCTGCCTGCTCTGATATTAAAAGTTTACAGTTTGTACAGGGCATATCTGTTGCATGGAGGGTCCCTCGGAAGCAATGGTTTTTGCTTAGGCTTTAAGGCCTTACATGTTTACCTTCGATGCATTATTTAATTAACTTACCTTATAAGATTTCCGAAGAGCTGCCTTTTGAGCCGGTCGCAACCCAGTAAGGCTTTTCTCCATGTCTGTGTCGGTATCTTCTTCTAGAGCTGGGAAGACAGACTTGTATGCGAGGTAATATTTCATTTCATAGGTTCCATAACCAGTGTTGTTAATGCTTCATAATGCAGGATGTGCTGTACAACCTACAGCTAATGAGTTACATGCTGCAAACTGTGGATCTGTATTGACTTGCCAAGTGTTAAACAGTTTGTCATTACAAATGCTACCTATATCTCTTTGTATCTTCTGTGGAGGTTGTAAACAAGCTGTATGGATGTGTTCTTGAATGCCAGAGGAGGGGTTGTTAGCTTTAACAACAGAGCCTACCGTCTTTGAAAAGAGAATTTGAAAAACAGGTGTTTCTGGTTCCAGCTTGGTTTTGCACTGACCAGCAGCTTTAGCTTTATTTTTTTTTATTATTTTTTTTTTTTAAATTACTGCAAAGATGTATATTTTTGCTTGCCCACTGAAATTGGTACAGTGTTTTAACAACAGAAATAACATTTCCCGGCATTAATTTGGTAGGCTAATAAAGACATTTTTAAAATTTCCACCCATGATTCAGGGACAATGCAGCTAGCAACAGGACTGCCGTAGTCCCTTGGCACACAGGGCTGCAGGCTTTGAGATCCCTGTATTGCTGCTGCATTCCTGCAGCAAGTTTATGGACTTCTGATTGCTTACAATGCTTTGATGCAGAAGAATTTCACTTAATAGACAGAGATGGATGACAGGCTTTTGGGATTGGGGTAGGAGATTGTTATTATGTAGTTTACGGACTGATATTCCCTTCTCGCTAGTGGTAATTGGTGAATGTTTCTGCAACCTGAAAGTGCAGTCATTCTGCTACTACAATAGGGTGTCATTTCACTGTAAGTGGCAGGGTGAATCATGGCAAGCATAGAATATCCAACAGAACAAATAATTTGCTGACTTAGTACTATCTGTATCTCATGATATGCAGGTAACTAAGGCAATTCTTCCTAAAAGGAGGAGTAAAATTTTAAAATTGCTTTTTCTTTTTTCCCTTCCACTCTGTCTTCCCTCCACCCTACTCCCCATAATAATTAGACAAAAGCCGACTAAATACAAGAAAAATAATAATTTCTGACAGATGTAGGACTGCCTGAGTCATCACTCCTTCACAAAGACCTAGGGCCCACTTCCTTTTCATTTTACTCCTTTAGATTTATAATGTTGTTAGGAAAAAGAGATTCAGCCTCTTGGTCTATAAGAACCTGTTTAAACATAAAGAGGCATTTACTTACAAACAGCACCGTATTGCCTATGCATTTATCTTGACAGTCCACTTTAATTTATAAAGCATAATGTGCTTGTAACTCAGCCTGAGAAATGTAGTTTAGCAAGCACTATTGACTTACTAAATCTCCCTTCTCCCTCTTATTGTAAATCTGATAAACCAAGAGAAGCATTCTGGGTACTAGAGAATCTAAATATTTAAGCGGGGTTCTTCAAGATGATCTTGATAGCACTTCACTTAAAACAGCAAGTTGAAGCAATAGTTTATCCTCTCGTGAAGTGGTTTAATCTTTTCTTGATCATTTCTCAAAGATGTGGATGTGCTGTACAGTAGAATTGCCAGATTTGCGCTGAATTGCAGCTTTAGAAGTCATTATGCTGAAAAGGTTATCTAAATTGAATGGCTTTAAGATGACTTGTACAGTTGTTAGAAGACTTCTAGCCCTTTATATATTTGACCGCCTGATGAGATTCATGTGCACTCTGAGATGCAAGCTTTAAATGTGGTGGTTGCTCACTAATTTGCAAAATGGAAGTGTGTGTTTTCCCATTTCTGACAAAGGAGGTGCAACATTTTACTTTAACTTGGTGATCAAATACAGACTGGTTATGTAAATCCCATAACAATGACCTACTTGCCATACAAATAGTGCCAGGAAGGTAGGATGTTGTAGTTGAATCATGGGTTATAAACTCAAGCACAGACTTCACACTTTGAATGTCTGAATTCTCTTAGCCTAATATTTTAACTATCTTTCAATTTTCAGAGAAAATCTAGGTTCCAAGCTTCAAAGAAATCTAGTTCAAAAACATGTTTGGTTTTTTTACGTTGTTTGTATTTTTTGTGGCAAATTAACTCTTGTTTAAGCAATGGAACTGCATTTCATTGTGTTGTCTTTTTGTTGCTGTGAGTATGTTCAGAAGTAGTTTAAAACTGATGACTTGACTTACTCTGCTTCTTGGTACAACAAGAGCTAATGAGAGTTCTTAATAAGTGATTCTGACAAACACTTTACTCTGCTTTTATTACTAGGTTTATATTTTGACAGATCTTCAAAGCTCAAAAACTATGTTTTCATTAAATGTTTGATTTTTTAATTTTATTTATTTTTCCCCCTCTCCCCAATATTTTACCTACTGGCTAACTAAAATAAGATGCAGCACTTCTGTGGTGTTCAAAGAAAAATGCACAGTTGTACTGTCTTACTTAAATATGTTCTTGCTCTGAGTATGCAAGAGATTAAGGAGGTACCATTTATACCTGTCTCTACGTTCTTAGCATCATAATACTCTCTCTTGCAACCATCTTCTGTATTAAGGTTTTCTCTTAATAGCTTTCTTCAACATGACTTTTATATCCAGTTCCTTCTGGTTTTCATTACCAACCTTGATCTAGCAAGATGTTGCAAAGAGATTATTCTAGCACAAATGGGAGAGCATGCTATCTGTTCATGGACAGATGGCTGAACAGTCGCCTGCACTAAATAATACTGAGTCTCAAGCCTCTACTTTTTCCAACTGTGCACCTTCTATTAGAACAAAGAATGAATTTATTTATTATCTGTATTTATTATGGCAATATCTTCTTTTGCATTCATAAAGCTGTTTTCATCACTGTAATGGTGAAATGCACCACTCCACTGCAGTGGAAAGAAATGTTATTGCCCTTAATGTTTTACACTGTTTTTATTCAAACTGGGGACCCTACAACTTCAGAATTAAGGGGAAAAATTAATCAGCTATGGTTATTTAATGTTATTCTTGTTTAGAGGGACGTAAATTCTGAAGGACTTGGAAGATCCTGAATATTTATAATTACACAAATGGGACTGAGGATGAGGATGGACCTTGTGTACTTGACCAAGAATGCAAGCCAGGTCCTGGTCCCTGCTGTTCATTTCAAACCCACAGGAGCTGGCTATTTTATAAGTAGTTTTTGCAGTAGCCCCTGCAAGTCAGCATTTTTCCTACTGAAACAAATAAACAAAGTAGTCTAATTCTCACATAAATCCTGTGCTGTAAATAAGTAGGGGAAAAAAAAATCACAAGATATTTGACTTTATTGATTGCCCCATTACTTTTTAGGGGAATTGTGTGTTGACTACAATGTAAGAAATGCTCAACAGTATGGAAGGGGTAGTTGCAGATTGTGAGAATGTCACATACAATTGCAGGACTTCTGTGAAGAGTGAAAGATCCCAAAATGTCTAAAGTCTAGAAGAAAAGTCTGGAGCAGTAGTTTGTCACTGGCTCAAGCCTCTGATAGCATTTGTAATCTCAACACGGAAAAGAATATTTTTTTTTTTTTCTTGAAGACACTGAGGCAGAGAAACAAAGGTAATAAGGAAGTGTTTAATCAATTAAGAATTGTCTTAAAGGAAAATATATTGGGACTTTGGAAAGACTCAAGTCTTGTATTTGTAGATTCAATGAAATCTTAGACGATATCATGTACAGACAGTAACGTTTAATAATTGTAAGCAAAAAACCCAGTTTAAACCCAGTAGGTTTTAACTTGAGTGGCAGGTACTTGAAAGTATTCACTGAGATGGACATTTACAGTGTATTAAATTGTGGCTTGGATCACATCCCAGCAAAAGTTAAGTTCTTGCCTACAAGAACATGACCTCCCATCCCAAGCTACCAATGAGCTTGAGAAAAAGAGAATATGAAGAATAGGCAATGGCAGTTTGGTGACTCCTCACCTCAAATTCTTTCTAGGCTTGCTTGTATTTTACCAACTCTCTCTGAAGAAAAAAGAAACTGAGATATAAGAGTAATTTAGTAACAAACCAATTCACACAGACATTGTCTAGTGGTCTATTTGGGCTGTAGTCAGGAGCAGAACACGGATGATTTTCTGATTAGATGTTTATACATGGACTGATGCCTAGAGGCTCTGATTAGGCAGCCCAAACTGGACAAGCTTGTGAAAGCTATCAGCTGATGCTTAGGGGATTTGCACATGGACGAGAGAGAAGATTGACCAGAGTTCACCCTCCATAAAGTAGTCCAGGCATTAGAAGCAGGAGAACTACAGTAATGCTCAGCTTTGTATGGGCTAATTGAACAATCTGAGAAACTATAGCTTGTGGGTTCAGGTAATGCTGCATGGCATTGTACCCTGGGTGCGTTCAGGTAATGCTGCATGGCACTGTACCCTGCAGATACCTATATGAAATCAATGCACTCCTAAAGGAGCTCTGTAGCAAGGCCAGCAAGAGCTGCTGAGTGCTAAGCACTTAGGGAAATCTGGTCATTTTATTTTAATATGATTTATTTGACTTAAGGTCAAGATATGAAATAAATCACTTTTATGTTTTCTTAGCACTATAACTGGAATCTACTTGTGCACGTTATCCATGGCTGCTCTCTGACGTTTGTGTGTTTATTATGCACAGCAATTAAACACCCCTTTTTTCCTAGACAAATTAGAGCTATGTGAGTTTGTGATTCTGCTGGCAGGCTTACAAATCTTGCTGTGCAGAGCTCATAGTGTTTTCTAATTTTTCTGTGTCATGATGTATGTTGTATGACTAGGGTTGTTTCATTTTCATAGCAAAGCTGTAATGATTTCATACTGATTAAGTGGAAATAATGCCAACTTCTGTGGCTTCCTTGCTTTGCTTAGTTTTCAGAAGACTGCACCAAAAATACCTCCTCTTATCCAAAAGAGGATGAAATATGTTCTCTGTGCTTATATACACAAATTTGTGAGCCCGTGCGTGCTGGCATATATTTTGAGCAAGAATTTGCATCTATGTGTATAATATACATAATTACGTAGGTAATTGCTACTAGCTGTTAATGATAATTTATGGTTACATCTCTTGCAGCATGAACACTGGTGTACCTTTATGCTGCAGTGTAGCATGTATGCTCTTGTCCTAGTTTCATTAGGACAGAATTCTCAGCCAGCTACAGGCTGCAGGTCATTCTAAGTTTGGAGTTAGCCAGGGAAGCTTCACCAAGCTGCATACAGGTGTATCTCATACCATAAATATCACATTCATTACAAAGAACCAAGTTTGATGAGAACAGGTGCTTCTGCTCTTCTTCTTCCTTATTCCACTTCTCTTCAGTCCTGGAGGGATTTGCTAATCGTTCTGCTCCCAAGGACTACTTTGCTGCGCATTGTTATCACCAAGTGTTCACTGGGCTGAGTATAATTTTGTGTACTTTATACTGGTATTAGTATTAAGAGTAGTTTTGCAATTTCATTAAATCTATTTTCATTTTGACCCACGGGTCTTCTCTCCATTCCCCTATTCCCCTTCTCTGCTGAGGAAGTGTCTTGGGAGACAGAGCATCTGCTTAGAGTTTAACTCCAGATCCAGGCTAAATTTAGGCATCTTCTCTGCACAGTTACCTGGCAGCTGCCTGGAGCAGAGCACAAAATCTCAGTTTTGTGTGCCCAACCCTTCTGTTCCCTTGTGGGTAAAGAATGCAGTGTTGTTTGATCTCCACATGCAACATGTGAGCTACTCAGGAGCTCAACTTTGGAAGGCCACCAGGTAGACAGCTGTCAGGTTTAAACAACAGACAGTCAGGCTGGCAGTACATTATATAGGAACTGGCCAGATTTACAGGGGAAACCTATAAAAAACCACATTGAAATCAACACATTCCCACAAAATATTTTGGTTTTTACATGTGGAATGTTTTTTCCCTCAGAAAACCCATTGGAACTGTTCCAGTGATTTTAATTTTATTTTTTCTTCCTTCCCTTAGATTTTCTAAGCAGAACTGAAGTAATCATCATTTAGTGAACATTTTCTGTGATAGTGTGAGATGCCTCAGAGGGAAATTCTGTGTGTTGCAGAACAATGATACTGCTTGGCATCACTGATAATTCTTTTGCAAGTTTTCAGTATCTCTAAGTATCTGTTTTACAAACTTGGTTCCTAAAATTCGCTCCTGTATTCTCTGATAAAGTTGTATGTCTACAGCTACCTGAAGGGACATTGTGGAGAGGCGGATACTAGTCTCTTCTCACAGGTAATTGGAGACAGAACAAGGGGGAATGGCCTCAAGCTGAGACTGGGTAGGTTTAGATTGGACATTGGGAAAAAAGTTTTTCATGGAGACAGTGGTCAGGTGTTGCAGAATGGTTGCAAGAGCAAGGGCATGGCTCTTAATTTAGCCTGATGGTGGGCAAGCAGCAGTGGCAGGATGAGTATGTGGAACTGCAATAATTGACAGGCTGCACCTGTTGGGGCCTGGATGATGGGAAAGTTGGCTGTTTTGATGCAGACCACTGTTAGTTCTTTGTTCTAAGTCTACCTTGCATCTGTGCAGATGTAACACAAGGCCAGCATATCAGTCTACTNAATATGAACTAATTATATGTAGTAGTGACCTATACTTGAGAGCTGTAACCGCAAGTAGGCGTGCCATGAAGATGTAATCCTTAGAGCTTCAGCTTATCAGAATGCAGCTTGATGAATATATTACCAAGAAATGTATAAAAGAGCACACACTTCACAATAAAGTTGTCACCTCCTTATGATCCATATTGGATCTCTGGTGTCCATTATTAGTTCCTTCTTGTCAGTCAGGCACTGGAATGAGCTGCCCAGGGAGGTGATGGAGTCACTGACCCTGGATGTGTTTAAGGGTCATTTGGATGTGGTGCTTAGGGATATGGTTTAAGGTGAATATTGTAGGGTTATAGGTTGAACTTAGTGATCCTGAAAGGCTTTTCTAACATGGATGTTTCTCTGTGTGATTCTGTATATGTACATCCCACATTGCATAGGTGTCTCAGAAGGAGTAATTCCTTGTGTTTGCAATAAGAAATTAGGTTCTCCTAACCAGATTTGGCATATGACAAAATATTTCTGTGATGTATATATCTAGGGATTTTAATCCTATGAAATCATATAAGAGGAAGACTGGAAGGAAAAAAGCTATAAATGAGTTATTGCTTGAATGAGAAAGTGAAGAGAAAAGACATTTTCAAGAAAAAAAGTCTGAATTAATTTACGTCCTTGCATCCACTTCAGATGCACTTGAGTTAGAAAGTAAGTTTTAAGAGATGTGCATGAGGAGTAGGGATTTCTTCAAGATGAAAACAGGGGCTGGAGCTGTGCCACCATGGACAACTTCATTTAGAAAATGTTGTCCAGTTTAGTTTAAATTCCCAGGGGCAAATCAGGAGGGAGAGGGAAATGTGCTGTGTCTATGTGAAGGGCAATGAAGGCAACTGCAGAGGGGCTAGAGCCTGTGTGAGTAGTGGCTTGTGAAGAGCACTGTAGTCTGCAAAAGCATTAGTAGTTTCTCCTCCTTTCTCAAAAATAAAAAGTCAGCATCAGAGACAGCAGATAATCTTCTCCAGGCTTAATGCTCTGGAGCAAAATATTATTTTTCTTTCTGTAATGTACCAGATGAAAAGATGTTTTTCTTCTCTAAGTTGTAATTATATATGCCAGTGTTGTAGCAAATATTAGAGCTTGAGTGAAATGTTTTGGCACTAGGAGCTGTGGCAGGATGTCAGTTTGGCAGGATCTGTGCTCCTTCTACAGTACACCAGAAAAGTGGGCTTGGGAGACTCTCCTACACAGGCAAGGTGAAACTTGGATTTGACTAACTGCTTAGTGTGGGCTTAACAAGGAAAATTGCTTGCTGAAGATATGCTGAAGTGTAAAGGGAGCTTGGCCAGGGAGCTGTGGAAAGAGAAAGAGCATATCCAGACTTGCTCAGGAAAAAAGTCACGGGTAACAGTTCCTGACAGAAACAAAAAACATAGAGCACAGTCTTCTGCCTTGCTTGGAGGAAAGAGATGTCCATCTTTTTGGAAGTTCAGCCTTTGGCAGAAATTAACTAAACCAAGATGGTTCAACCATATAATTGTTTCCCTGCCTTCTGCTCATGTAGAACATGTTGCTGCTCTTGCTGTGGTCCCACCTTCTTTCTCCTTTGCCCTGTCTTTAGTAATGTCAAAATTAATTTGAAGCATGAAGGAAAGGGCAGAAATTGCTCGAAAACTTGCAGTCACTGAAGGACCAGTTAACATTAGCCCACCTCCAAATTCACAAGTTTGTGACAGTCTGAAAATGAGATAAAATTACAACTTGGAATCAATATTCATTCCTAAAATTAGGCTTTCTGGTTTTGCTGACCTACGTTTGTTTATGAAACAAAGGGAAATCCAGAATAAAACAGCACAGTGTGCCACTAAAGCACCAAATATTCCTGTAATTGAGGTGACTAAGAAGGTCAGAAAAATACTTTATAAAAAACGACTGACTAACATTTGTTGTATTCAGGGCCAACAATTTCTATGGGCAGGAGAAAAGGAACACTGTTTGGTAGGGGGTTTTTGTTGTTTGTTTGTTTTTTGGGGTGTTTTTTGTTTTCCTCCAGAAAGGCAAGGCAAAGACTGCCACTTTTATTGACATGGATTCTGTGAATCCCAGTGCCTCAAGATGTGCTGGAGAGTTCTATTTTGCAACTCTGTGATGACATGGAAGCAACCTGCAGTAGATTTCAAATCTGATGAACAAATATTTTGATTGTAGACTCAACAAGTCTGAGGCTTACATTCAACCTAGAATGTTTTGGTAGTTTTCTTTCGCTTTTTCCCAATGATATTTTGGGATTTAGATTTTTGTTCAGAGGTCTTTCAGAAAGATGGTAGAAAGTGATCTTTATCCCCTTCTTGGAAAATATTTTCTTCCAAATGAAACATTTAAGCTTGGCTATTTCCCAGGGATACAGAGGGGTATTCTCCAATAAGCTTCCCTCTGAAAATAGGTTGGCTGCTGCCCTAATATTAGGAGCAGCAGGATTCCTTGGCTGTGGGGGAAATTAGATGGTCCAGCTGATTGAGGTTATGACTGAGCCAAGATGAGTCAATTACCTCGATGTGCTGAGCAGCCATCCAGAGTACAGCAGAGAGGAGAAATGCCAAGACTGGTGCTTTCCACTCTGACAACAAACAGCTGCACAGAGCTGTGACTAGGGAGAGGAGCTGCAATAGTCTCCAATCTAGGGAGAGTGCTAACTCTGGTTCATTTTATATGTCTGTAGTTTGTGTCATTGGAGCTGTTTTGTTTTCGGGTCTGGTAATAAAAAAAATTGGAGCGGACATTCAAAATGCATATATTTTCACGTTGCATGTTTGGAAATGGTTGTTAGGTAATGCAGAAATTGCTGGGCATTTGCCGACATAAGAATATGACACAGATGCAGAAGGCCTTTGGCATTCACCAGAAGCAGTAAACTCAGAGTGCTGAGAAAGCTTCATGCCAAACATTTAATGGCTTCCCTTACTAAAGGGGGCGTTTAACAGCCTCATCCTTTTGTGGATATTTTATCTTTGTTGTATGGACTTGAGGCAGGCTGTACAATCATTGCTTTGACTTGCATCTGTGGGACTCAAGGCATGCTCATAACCATCTGCTGTCTAGAGTTCACAGTGTCACCAGTCTCTTTAGGACCTTGCCTCCTTTGGTTTGTTTTCTGAGCAAAATACAGGCATTGTACATCAGATTTTATCACTTAGCTCACCCTCGCAATCATTAACAGCCACTTCTTTACAACTTCTTGTGCAACCTGAACCTTTTTCATCTTTTGTCATATAACTTAAGCAGGGAAAAAACCCTCACTTATCCTCTGTACTGTAATCTTCCTGGCTAAAGAGCAGTTTTGCCTGACTACTGTAAAAGAAAGATAAAAATGAATGATTGCCAGTAGCTTGGAGCACAACTGCATAAAAGAGATATATTTATTTATTTTTTATCTTTAGGATTCAGTAATAACTGATTGTGCAATTATAAAGTTATCAACTCTAGCTTATGATGAGAAGTTGCTTAAAAGAACTTGGGAATTTTTTTTCACCTGTAATCTCATAGTCCACCTTGTTTCCATAGGAATTATGATTATTTTTTTCTTTTATCTTTCCTTGAAAAATAATACATAATTGCAAGTGGCAAGCAGAATAAGGCATCGCAATTTTCTAAACTATGAAAGCTTGAAAACGGGAATTAATACTCAGTAATTTAAAACCTTCACACTAAATGGCTAAACAGCACATGGTTACTTTTTTCACCAGCTGGGATCTTCATGTCCTTCTTGAAAAAAATTTCAGGTTTCACAGCATGTGCTCACTTCTCTCTCCTAGCTTTGCAAACCATTCTCTTATATCCAGCAAAATACTAAGCAAATAACCTTCTAACTAGGTGTATTCATTAGTCAAAAAGAAAAGACCTTTTACTTCCACTCCACTTGATGCTTAACTAATGCTTTGTGTTTCAGGTTGCTTGTCCAACTTAGCCCAGCCATTATTACCTCCTTCTTCAGTTTCAGATACTCAAATAATATTCATTGAAACCTTTGGCGAATAAGGCTTTTCTCATCCTCTCCTTTCCTCCATCTGTGTGAGAACAGCTTCCCAAGAAGAGATCTTTCTGATACCAGTCTCAAGAGACCACTGTTAAGATAACAGTACCATTCAGTTTTGCTCTTGGTGGGCTGCCAAACCAGAAAGATGCTACTTTGTTGGACAAATGAACTTTTGTGTGTCAAATCATTGCAGATCCATGTTCTTCCAATGGCTTCAGGATAGTATTTGTCTCTGCAGTGTCTAACTTTCTTCTGCAGTCAATAGATGCCAAGTTTAGCAGCAAGTTGCATTTGTCTCTGCATTCTCCTTAATGTGATGGATGCTATATAGGTGCATTTATGTAATTCTTCTTGATCTTGTTTTTGTACTAGTTTGTAGAATATGGTATCATTATTCTAGTTTTTCATGTAGACACCTTTGCCAAGAAGATAAATACTGGCCCTAATCTTGAGTAGGAACATCTTTTTCAGCTGTCACTGTGTTCCTTTTGCATACAAGATTATTGAGCAATTTTGCAGGCCTGCCTATGTAGTTTAGAAATACAAATTCCAAATAAGAGAGCTCTTCTACCAAAAAAAAAAAAAAAACCCAAACAAAAACAAAACAAACAAAAAAAACCACCCCACAAACAAACAAACAAAAACCCAAACCAAAATGCAACCAACCAACCAAACAAACAAACAAAACCACCAAAAAAAGCCCAACACTCTATGGATTCACAGAATCAGTGTTAGAGGTTGGAAGGGCCATTGAAAGATCATCCAGTCTAAGCCCCTGCCAGAGCAGGATCACCTATACCAGGTCACACAGGAACACACCTAGGCAGGTCTTGAATAGCTCCAGAGAGGAAGACTCCACAACCTGCCTGGGCAGCCTCTTCCAGTGTTCTGTCACACTCACAGTGAAAAAAAATTTCCTCATGTTTACATGGAAGTTCCTATGCCTCAGCTTCTATTCATTGCCTTCTGTCCGATCACTGGGCGTCATTGAGAAGAGCCTGGCTCCATCCTTTCGACACTCACCCTTTACATATTTATGAACATGAATGGGATGGCTCCTCAGTCTCCTCCTTTCCAAAGCAAAGAGCCCCAGCTCCTTCAGTCTCTTCTTGTAGGAACAGCAAAAATTCTTCTGTCTTGTCCCTGGCATTACCTGCCATAAGTGTCTACTAGTTGACATTTTCATAGTCTAACGTAGACACAGCAATATATAGGTATTGCAAATTTATTCCACATCAAGCAGGGACTGAGATGAGGCATTCATTACTAACAAACCATGTGAATATACTTGCATCATTTGGTACTTTTCTGCTAGTGGAAGAATAAATAGTCTTAGTAAGAGACAAGTGAGTCTGTATATAACCCTGCATTAACCTGTGTTCATGCTGGCTTGACAAGATTCACAGTCCTCTCTCTTCAATGGCAGGAATAAAATCAATAGTTACTAAAATTCCGTAGCTGCACAATTAAATGTTTTCCATCAGTGGAGCATCAGCGGGAGATAGACACATGCAAGTCGGTTTTTTGGGTTTTGGTTTTTTTTTCCTTTTCCATTGTTGAAGAGCTACCACATTATGCAAGAGAACAACTTTCTGGTTCTCAGTAAGAAGAGAAAGAGTCTAGTCTATGGGTGCATAAAAGAAGAATATGACATGAATGCTAGCAAACTTACTCTGACAACTGCTATGGAAGGGGCTGTAATGTTAGTCTTTAGAGGGCTGGGCAATAGCCCATTTCCTGCTTTACTTGGTTGTTTAGGTTACCTTGTTGTCTTGCTGTAATGCTGGTGAGAGGCCTCGAGCACAAGCACCCTATGAAGAGAGGCTGAGGGAGCTGGGATTGTTTAGCCTGGAGAAGAGGAGGCTCAGGGGACACCTTGTTGTTGTCTACAGCTACCTGAAGGGTGGTTGTAGTCAGGAGGAGGTTGCTTTCTTCTCTCAGGCAACCAGCACCAGAACAAGAGGACACAGTCTCAAGCTGCGCCAGGGGAAGTTTAGGCTGGAGATGAGGAGAAAGTTCTTCACTGAGAGAGTCATTGGCTACTGGAATGGGCTGCCCAGGGAGGTGGTGGAATCACCGTGCCTGGAGGTGTTCAAGGCAAGTTTGAACATGGCACTTGGTGCCGTGGTCTATAGTCTTGAGGTCTGTGGTAATGGGTTGGACTTGATGATCTTTGCGGTCTCTTCTAACCTTGGTGATACTGTGATACTTTATTTTTTTATTTGAAAAGCTGTCTAAAATCCCTTTTGCTAGAATAATATTAAGTAGTAAGGGAAGTACTTTGAATAGCAATTTCTGTATTTTATTGAAAAATTGTCAATCTGATCTAGCATTTTTTTTAAAAAAATTATTTGATTTTCTGATTTGGAACATTTTCCTGGGTATTAAATAGTGCAATTTTAAATGAGTAGGGTTTTTGTTGTTGTTTCTCCTTGTTTGCTTGGTTGGTTGTTGTTTATTTTTAATTTAGTGGTTTTTTCCAAATAAAAACATTGATTATTAAAAATCGGTTCTGAAACAAAACAGATACTTGTCTGACAGATATTTATGCATATGATTATGGTTGTGCACGTAAACATCTCCAGTGGGACTGTACAGTTAGATTAAATCGTACATAAATATTTGCAACATTCATTTGTGCAATAAAGGATAATTGCATGGCCAGTTTCATATATTCAAACCAAAATCGTTTAAGGAATACAGAGATAACAAAGCTTAGTGGAAAAAAAAGAAGATTGAGATGTGGTGTTTTCTGTATTGTTTGTGTGCTTTAAGCATATAGGAGTATTTTCTTATTCTCTGAGAAGTATCACTTTGTAATGAAAACTCAACATCTTTCAGAATCTAACTTTCAAGTGGAATCCAGGTGTAGTAACGGTTGATGAGAGATGACAAATTTGGATACTGTACATTTCATACTTTCCATGGTAAGCATTTTTATTTAAATTTTGGCATTAAAGGAACAGGAATGAGTAATTGTCTATTGCTTTAGATTTTTAAATGGGAGAAAAAAAAAAAAGATGAAAGATTACATCACCTACTAATAGATGACACCTCTGTCTCACTGGGGGGAACACCTAAATCCACTGTATAAACCAAGGTGAGGTAGTACCGATTCTTAATTATTTGCTTACTTGTTTATTTTAAAACTTGAACATAATGTTACCTTCTGTCCATAGGCTGTATTAATCTCTTGTGACGTTAATATTAAACTCATATAATTAGTACCATCTAAAGAGAGAGTGAATCTAGCTTAGTTTTTATAGAAGTCTCACAAGCACAGCAGAGCTGACTGCAACACTATGTCTACCTGGCAAAACACAGTGCCATGAGACCTTATCCATGGTGTTTCCAGAGATGTTAGTATTAATACTGTGTTACTGCAATGAGATGCACCCATATGTTCTACATTGTTTCAGCATGTCAGCATTACACCTCATGTTAATGCTCTTCCGGTCTGAGGTTTCAGAAACACACTGTGTTTCTGGCTCCAGAGGGTCTTATTTTGGTGCTGTGTTGTGCTCCACTGTACTTGGTGGACTTCAGGACAACGGTACTGCAGCTTGCAGCCCTGTGGTTACCTTTCAAACAGCTGTCATGGTAACCCATAAGACCATGACCATCTATGAAGAGAGTTAAAATTTATTGATTGGGACTTCAGTGGCACTGATCTAGCTCAGACTGAAACACAAATACTGGGAAAACAGCGCTTCCCAGATGCAGGAAAGCAATCACAAAGCTTAATTTGGGTAATGCACAGCTGAGACAATAACATGTTGTAAACTTGGGCTTTTTAGAAATGTCCCTGTGTGACAAAGTCAAAATGGCCCCCATTTCCTTTAAATCAGTGCTGTGCAAACATGGATCACTTGTGCTGCTTACTTTGCTAGATCCTCAGTAAGCAGATGGTGCAAACCTGCCAGTGAGTACTATACATCCCAGGCAATATTTCAGCAAGAAAGATCTGTTAGTCAAGAACATTCTCCTTCCAGTCTGTGGGGGAGAAATTTATAGAGCTATGTGTTATGGGACTGCTGATTTCTGAAACAGAAGATGGTCTTTTTATTTATTCGTTTGGGATTTTGGTTTTATAGCTATGCTGGCTGGTTCATCTTGGTGTCTTTCAATGGAGCTGAGGCTCTGGAACAGACATGCTGTGTGAATAAGATTGTCTGGTTAATTTTTTTTTTATTATTTTTATTTTTAATACTTATGATGGCATTGAGATTTCTCTTCTCAGGAAAAAAAAATATGTATTCCTTTCTGCTGATTTATTTCTGACTTGTGCTGTCATAAAGACTCTCCCAGGACATTTGTTGTTCAGTCAGTAATTTAAACTTTGTGAATTTCTTTAAACTTTGTTTAAGTTAAATCCCAGTGTATTTTCCTCTGAATAATGTTTTGCACTCAGTCTCTGAAAAATGGTTTGTGATTTATTTATTTATTTATTTGCTGGTATCTTTTTAGTTCCACTGACAGTTTTCCAACTCTTGCTAACAGACCTCTGGTCAAGTGTCCTTGGAGTAAAGCAGACAAAATATTCTCTGTTGGAATATTTTTGAATTTGGAAGCACATTAATAGATTCGAAAATTTAGCATTCTAGGGAATGACTACTGCAGGAGTTATTTGAACATGCACTGTTTTCAATACCGTTTTCCCAGTCCTTGATGCTGCAGAGTCTCCATTTAGTGTACCTACACCTGTGGGAAATACTGTATGAATATGTTGTTAGCATTTTGGTCACGTAAGTGGAAAACAAGTTTGAAAGCAGGAGGAAAACTTCAGTGGAGAATGAGCTCTTCTTATGTCTAACATACTTGAAGCACTGCAGTCAGGACAGGTCAATTCTTCCTGCTAGAGAATAATCATGCATATATTTGAGCTGGAGTTTGCTTTGGTGCAGGGATGCTGACAATGAACTTAGAACTGAGTCTTGAAACTGTTCCTGGAAAGTGCTCTTAAGATAAGTTACCCGTTACAGTTACTAAAATCTTGCACCCGGTAAGGCACAACCAGATGTGCGTTCCAAGTATACAGCGAGGCCCCAAGTAACTTTGCCCACTTGGAATTTAGTCGCTTCTTACTCTTTTCTGGATTACCACATTCAAGGATGGAGGTGCAGCTCCCTTCCATGCACTCCTCAGACAGCACAGACCACCGTGCTGCAGGGATGCTGTGCTACAGGGGTGCTTTGCTTACCTAATGAGCAAGTGCACAATGTCCTTCAGCGTGGTATGTGAACTGGGGTAGGCTTAGGCAAAATCTGATGTCGTACAGTATCTTTGATAGAACTGCTATGATGAAAGAAATTAGAGAAAACTTTTTACAGCAATTAGTAAAGCTTGGGAAACCCTTTTGCCCTTACATGCTTATATTTCCTTTATGTGGATGTAATCCTAGATCCTTAATAGTTGTCTGTTTATTGGGAAAGAAAACCTGTGTGGCAAAAATAATGTATTTTAAAAACTTGGCAAAGCTGGAGATAGTTATGAAGAGCTTTACAAGACAGGACATGTGGTCAAAGTGATGGTTTCGTACTGAACTTTTAGAACATGAATAAAATACTAACAGAATACAGATAACAAGAAACCAAAGGTTAAATATTTGATTCTTTAGGAAGTAAGGAGTGATGCATGGATTGGGTGTGGGTATTTGTGGCTCTGCAAAACGCTGACTTTGTACATGAAGTGGTAGAGATGGTTTCAGTAGTATCAGGAGATATCATGAAATGTTTATCTAAAGCAATTTTCAGACACTCTGCCTCAATATAATTATATAGTTTTAAAGCAGAAATCATGAGTGACTGTGAAAAATAAAGAATACTTATATTATTAATATGAAAATATAAACCTGATTTATCAATGAAGCATAACCACAAAATGGATAAGCTACCCAAGACAGCTTGTGTTGTCTTCTGGTTTCATGCTCCCAAGTGAAATACCCAAGTCCTCTCTGAGTTTGTGTGAACTGCATGCACTGACACATACAGAGTCACTATCCTTATTGTTGCCAAAGAGGTTTCATTTTACAGAAAAATGACAATGGGTATGAGGGCATGTGTTGTTCAGTTTCACCCTTAAACACACTGTGGTCACCATGATAATAAAGAACACATGTCCTTGGAACTCATGGTTATGATTGGAAGCCAGCAGTGAGTTCCTTTGGAAAGCACATGACAACTGAGGTTTGTATTGCCAAAACTAGAGTTGTCAAGCCTAAAGGTACTAGAAAGGTGTGTTTGACATAAACTGAGCTCACTGTCTGACCCTTCCCATCAACAAAAGGCACAAAACCATGCTTCACAAATACATTTTTCACGAGTTTTCTTTGCTTTGCCATCTGTGCTGCCAACTGTTCTTCTACTGTATATCGTCTGCCTGAAGAAGTGCTAAGCAGGTGTGGCACATGTTTGGCTCATTCCTGCTTTGCATGTGTAATGTAATTATGTTTGACAGACTTGGTTTGATTGAGAGAAAACTATGAATTGGATTAAATGTGTTTTTGTTTAGTCTTTATTAGCCAAAGATGCCATTGCATAATTAATTTGTGAATAAGCAGCAATCTTGCAAATGAGGCAGTGAATCAAAAGCAGAGAAAGACATTATAGCCTCTTCTCTGGATGAGTTTACACATTTCTTATTTGTAGTATTCATTAAAAATACATAAAAGAAGGTTAACAAAACATTGCAGCAAAGAACCACAAATAAACCAGACAACCACAGAAGCCTTCATATATGCATATAAGTGTAAAAAAACCCAACCAACCAAACAAAAAAAAACCCGCACCAAAACAACTAAGGCAAACAAACCACCACAAAAACAGGAGGCTATGCTAGCCAGTAACTCCCTTAGCACTTGAATTCTATCCTTGTGTGCGTTCTGTTCATCTCCACTGCTTGAAGTAAGAAATTTTTTAATGTAAAAAGTTAAGATTGTATTTTAAATATAAGGAAATTTTCAGTGTTAACCTCTTAAAGTTTCCTTAGAGCAGATGCTACGGGTCCTGGTTTTGCTGGTGCAGTTTGTTGAGGAGAGGGAAGACCCCTGCTTGAGGCTTCCTGCTTGACCTTGTTTGAGCTTTTCCTCACTCTGCTTCTTATTCTTGTTCTTGCTCTTGAGGACTGTCTTCTTGTTTATTGTGACTGCTGTAACTCTGCTAGGCTGAGGATAACTTTGTTTGCTTTACACTGGTGTTGAGATTAGTTTGGCTATTTTGTTAAACTTGCTTTCATTTTAACCTGTGAGTCTCTTCTCTTCTTTTCCCAACCCCCCTAATCTGCAATGGAGGGATCATTCTGTGATGGAGGAACTGCTAGAGATTAGCCCGGGCCACAGGCTAAATACAGAAGTGTTCTTCACATTTTAGGGATGGGAAGGGTCTGATTTAATTCCTGTGCTTCAAAACATTTGTGGTAGCACCTGTTTATACTTTGTCTTTAGGTCATATAAATCATGCAACCATACAAACCATAATACTCAGAAGCAAAGGGAGTCTTTTAGAATGCAGTGATTTGTATCTATCTGCAACTTATTTCTTTTATTATAGGGGCACAGCCTTGACCTCTTTGCCTACAGGCAGAAGGTGTGGGGCACTAGTGAGGCTACTCAAGGACTAGAAGGCCTCTTGGTGTCCTCAGAGCCTTGACACCCAATGAGATTGAGATACATGTACACTTTACATCAGTTTCTCTACTTGATTCCTTGTTAGCTGATGCTCATCTTTGAACGTGTTTCCTCATCCTGGACACGTTCTGTCCCAGTTAGTCTTCTTTCTCAACACTATCATGCACACTTCATACATTCCTTTGGGTGCAATGTACCAGCTTATCTCACTACAGCAGGGGTAAATAATATCTATCTCAGATGTGCAATGACATTTTCACTCTAGGGTACCAAAGATGTAGGCTTTCCTTGAACCAATGACAATAGGTTAAAGTGAAGGTGTCTTAAGCTGCTCCTTGAAAAGATGAAGCCTGTATTACGAACTTCCTTATTTTGTTTTTTTCTTTCCTTTGTTTTTCGCAGGAGTATAAAACCAAACTGTTGTTACAAGTATTTGTCATATATTTGTTTATTGTAATAAGATAAATAATTATTTTTAATTATCAATACTATTGAGGTACTAACTTCCATATTAACGACGCATCTTAGTAACAGTTCTTAGTTGGAATAAGTGTACAAATTGGCCCTTTGAATGTGCACTTTATGAATTAGATTATAAGGCTGCTGAGTTCTTAATGGTAAATTAACAATTTCTGTTAATTAAACTTTTGTATTATTCTAGTTGAACATATTCCTTTATGCCAGTATTTGTGAGTAAAATCACCAGTGCCCTGCATAGTGGGTGAGAGAGCAAATAGTTTTTATTCCAGAGTAATCATGTTCAAATGCATCTTCTATGGTAGAGAAATGAAACAAACAGGTTGCAGAAATTTTGACAGGTTTAGCTATCTAATTTCCTCCTGATGCACCTTTTTCATTTAGATGTGAAGTGTTGTGCTGCTTCTCCTTCCCAGCAGTGTTGCATTTCTTCTCTCGAGTGTAGTAATCTCATTCTGGCAGGGTAGATGATTGATGCAGGGTTACTTAGTAAAAATTTTTCTTTCTTCAAATTAAGTTACTTCCTATCCTTTGCCAAGGGTTTATGGAGTGGTAAGATGGCTGATCTCCATATTTACTCTAATTCTTTGGCCACTGCTCAAACCCTGCTTTCAGTCACATGCTCTCTATGATTATTATGTTCCTTTTATGAGTCATTTTAAGCCTTCAGCATTCATGCAAGGGTATTGCTTTTGCTACTCCAGGTAATGGTAGTTTCTTCATTATATCTACCTTGGATTTTTCCATACATTTCCAGTCATCTTGGATATTTCAGAGAAGATGCTCAGAACATTAAGTACTATGACAATGCTGTTGATTTTGCCAAAGACTATAATACTCTTTCAGGAACCCCATAATGCTTAAACAGAGTCTTATCTCCTTTGTGATTTTTATTACAGAATTCCACTCTTTGTTGTTTGAGTTTCAATCAACTCCATTGCTTTTCAGATCCCTCCAGCCTTCCCTCAATTTTATTTATCTTTGTCTCAAAGGAAGCTGTGGAAACTTGAAGGTTATCGATTTTTAAATGAAGAGATTGAAGAAGTTCTTTTACTGAGGTGCCTTGTAAAGTGTTTGAAGGTGGAGAGGCTGTGCTAGGCATGGAAGATGATCTTGTGACTGCAGGGTGGGCTCACATGACCCATCATGCAATAGTTTTTATTTAATCCACATACTTCTAAGCACCTTTGGGCACATTTTTGTTTGTTTGTCTGTCTCAAACAGTGTTGTAACACTTGAGGGGGTGGCTATTGTCAGTGTTTCAAAGGCAGTGGTGGCCTTTTAGGCTTCTAAGTGTGTAATAGGAGTTGTGACCTTTGCAGCAAACCCAGCAAATGACCTGTGTTTGATTGCTGCTCAAAGTTGCTTTGACCAGTGTGTGCTTTGTGTCAGCATGCTTTACTCAGTCTCTGTCTGGGGCAAATAGGGATCTCACCACCTCAACTTGTTCAGAAATGTCCAGAAATAAAGTGGGGGGAGGAAGAAAATCACAAAATAACAGTTGGGAGTACAGTGGGAGGAAAATTCCTTTGCTAATAGAGAGTTTATCACCAAACAAACTTAATTAAAACAAAGCAGACAAAGATGTCTCCTTTTTGCCAAGTGGGGAAAAAAAACAGTGTGCCAGGATTATAACCTACTGCCTAGCAGGCTGTTATTTTCCTTACTCCTTTCTATTAGGCTTTGGATTTAAATAGGGATCCTTTGGATCACATCACTTCCTTTTTATCTCTTATCTTTGTTAATGAGGGAAAGACGTAAAGCTAAAAGCCACTATTCCAATGAAGCTGTTAAGCTTCTGGCCTTCTCAAGCAGTTGGATCTGGCAGTTTAGTAATCACGAATACTCATCATCCTTCTGACCAGCTTAATCTTTACTATGTTGCTTTGCGGTTTAATCTCCACTGGAGTTTGTATGCTGTCATTAATAACAGAATTTTTAATAGTATTGGTAAAGACAGAGAAAGATGTTAAATATTTTGTTGTGAGGCTAGGGTATGCTGAAAGGACATCAAACAGGTTGCTGTGGTATGAAACCTTTCCCAAACATTATTTGGCTGGTGGGCAAGCTTATAAACTGGATTTTGCATTATTCAATTTCATTTGTGTTTTCCAAAGATGACTATTCACACTTCCAAACCTGATGCATAATGTCTGTTCTCATTCAGAAGAGCAGTGTTTGTAGCAAACTAGCCTCTTTTTCACCACTGGTTAGTTCTGACAGATCAGTGAGAAGTTTCTTGTCAAAATATCTGAAGAATGTTCCCAAACATTGAGGTTACAAGGGAGACCTGGGCTTGGGAGCTAATATTATAGTATAGGATTATTTTAACTTATTTTAAATATATCAGTGATCCATAGAATTAATTCTGTCTCCCAAAAGAGGAGTTTACAGAAGTCTTTCATTAGAATGCACTGACTGCTCTCTGGGGGGGAACACAATTCAGCATAGTTGAGATCTGGCTTTGACATGTTAGAAGATGATACTGCTTGCTTTACCACTGATACAAAAAACTTCCAAGTGATACTAATTTTGTAGGGTTTTTCTTTTTTTTTTTTTTTTAAAAATTATTTTCATTTAACAGTGTATCCATATCTTAACTTCAAGATGTGTTTTAACATTTTCTAAGAAATTATGAATCTGCAGCAGAACTCTCTTGTAATCACTGGCTTTTGTTGGTGTTTTTTACACACTTATGATCTTTATAATATCTTAAATAATGTTATCTGCTGCTTTTCCAAATCAAATATTTTGAATCTAATTAGAATTAATTACTGTTAAAAAGCATAAGTAGATCAGTTATCTCTCTGTTGTACAATGAATATTGTCTTCTGAGGTTCTTTTGTACATTTTGTTCACTCAAAACCACAGGGAAGTCTCTTCCAACTGGCACATCTTCACACACACTCAGCACCACTGAGTTCAATGTGCAGCATTTACCTCCTTGTATATGTTATGAAGCTTCAGACCATGCTGATTATTTAAGTATTAATTCAAACACTTGTGACTTACAATATTGCATGTGACTCAACCCCCTGCCCAAAAAAACCCCAAAGAACAACCAACCAAAAAAAAATAAAACAACTATTGAAATTAAATACTCAATTTATTTACTGAGAAGAGTAACACCAGAAACCTTCCAAAGCTGTTTAAATAGTAGACGATAAGGTCTTTTTCACTTTGAAGTAGTTTAGTTGATGCAAAACTTGTAATGCTGCAGGCTGGAATTTTCAAAGTGTCACAGGGCAGTTAGATAGAAAGCTCTCACTGAGTTTCAGTAGAGTGATCCAGAGAAATGAATTTAAGAAGATCCTTGGAAAAAGGAGATTCAATAGGTCTAGAGGGGATAAGTTTGACAGTTTCTGAACTTCCTTTTAACAGGGAAGAAGAAATATATTAGTACATGTTCTTTTTTGGTGCATCTTAATCTTCTTTCCCAATTTAGCAACAGTAAAAATAGGCCCTCAGCTGAGAATTTTTTTACAGAGGCTTGTAGTGATATGGTGAGAGAGAATGGATTGAAACTTGAGGAGGAGAAATTTAGACCAGAAATTAGAAAAAATACTTTACAGTGAGAGTGGTGAAACACTAGAACAGAGGTTGCTTAGGGAAGTCTGTGAATGCCCTCTCCCTGGAGATGTTCAAGACTGGGTTGGATGAATCCTCGAGCAATCAGTTGTAGTGGAAGGTGTCCCTGCCTGTGGCAGGGGGTATGAGCTAGATGATCTTTAAGATCCCTTCCGAATTCTTGAATTTATTAATCTGTGAACCTTGTCCTGGTCTGACAGACATCATTAATGAGGTAGATCAGATTTTGCTCTCAGTGTTCTTTCCCTGGAGAGAATGGATGCTAAGTAGCTGTGAAGATGTTTTGCTGTGCCTGAATGAAAGCCAGGATGTTGTTATATCACTTCATTTCATATCAAATTACATTTGTCACATAATGGTATAATTGCCAAACACTAACAGATGCAAGTGTTATAGTGCAATAAAATGTCAAAACTGAGAACACTGTTCGTTTGTAACTTTATTTAAAACTTTATTTTTCTGTATAAAACTTTGTAACAGAGTTGGAATGTGAGTTTCAAGATGTCTGTCCTCAACCAAAATGGTTTTATTTAGGTTTCAGAATAAAGAAAGAAAAATAGAAATAGCAGTATGCAAATTGTAATAGTAATCATTTTTTCTAAATGATTTCTGTTAATTGATATAAGGGCAAGTAGAAAACTTTTGGTTTTACAGATATTTTAATGACCATAATCTCTTTAATTTTTTTTTCCTCCCCCACCCTGTCTGTATTCATTACAGGCAGGTCAACGAAAATTGATAAACCCATGATAGAAAAAAGGGATGTATTTGTATTCATTACAGAGGATCAGAGACAACAATAAAATGAAATGTTGTTATAGTGAGATATAAACGCAACCAAAGGAATTGTTCAATATGTGAATAGCTAGATACATTTCATTACTGTGATATGGAGCAGCTTGATAGCGGAAGCCAATAATTTAAAAAGTCTTGAGTACAGGGTTATGCTGACTATCCAGTTCAATACGTTAATTGACAATAAATCCTGCTTGCCTATAAAAAGCACTTGACTAGTCATTTTCAAGATGGTCGTGATTTTTTATGATGCGGAACTTTTAATTTACAGGGATGATAAAAATAGATTTACTTTCAGCAACTTGTATTTGATTTAATTACCTAATCAACTATAAATCATCTACTATTGAAAAAGTAATTTAACAGAGTTGATATTTTGTCATCAATTTTTTTTTTCTTAAGTAAAAAAGAGTCTTTTGTTGAAGGAAGATGGAACAGACTTTAGAGGAATTTGAAAAGTCTGTCCTTTTAAAGAAAGAGTTAGAAGTTCAGAGTCAAGAAGTTTCAATTTACTGAATGATGACCTTGATTTTTGGAAAGACTTGTTTGTGGTTACCCAATCTTGGGTTAAGAAAGCAGATAGTAAAAGAACTGTATGGTAAAGGACTACCTGTGGATATAAACAGGCCTCGCACAACGGAGTTTTCCTGTCCAGGACAATATTGTGCCATTCAGTGATCACAAACATACAGCACAACTGTGGAGAAAGAACTTACTGTGCCTTGTCCAGGCAAGCAACAGAGAAACCAGTCAGAATGGGAGTGACTTGATAGAGGATTGGAAGGCTTTCTATGATCAATTAAACTCCAGATTTTAATTCCTAAATGAAAACAGGATGATAAGGCTTTTTTTCTATAGTTCAGTAGCTATCTCTCACATACTACCATAGTATGTGAAATAATCTGAACAATTAAAGCGTAGATTTAAGGAAGCAATAACAGTCTGGGGGAAGAGGGATGAGCTTTTATAAACAATAGGTAACAATATTCAGAGTTTTCCCCATACAGACAAGCTCATTAAAGAGGTAAACAATACACTGGGTTGAAAATGTTTAATCCTGTAACATGTAGGCTCCTAAAATCTAACTTGAAAAAATATTTTTGAATCTCATAAATGCCATTAAGACAAGAATGGGTATGGCAACCCCCAAACCACATTTGCAATGCTGCTAGTGCTCTAGATGAAAAATGTTCCAGATAAAGAGCTTTTGGAATGTATTCAGAGAGAAATTTTGGTCAGATGGATTACAGGTGTCAAAAAGGAATCCAGACATTATAAAAAAAGAATTTACTGTGAGGTTTTTACCATTTAGTATTGTTTGATATTAATTTAAAGTAGATAAAATCCCAAATTCACTATGGACATATTTCCTACTGTCAGGGTACAGACGAAGAAGAAAAATGAAATGCACATAGCATTATTACAACCACAAAAAAACCTAAACCAACCAAACAAAAAATCCCCAAACACCCCCTCCCCCCCGCCAAAAGAAAAAAACACAAACAAGCATGTTAGAGTAGGATTATGAAAATAATAAAAGCTAAGAAAGTAAAGATAAGGACAGTCATGTCATTAACATTATGAACAAAGAAATATCAATTCTAGAAAAGATCTCCTGAAGAATTCAGGTCACTTTATGAGTTGGGAGCAAAGCCAGCTTCTATAATAAGGGTAAAAGAATCATATGAGATAATGAAAACTGAACCAGAAACTGGAGATTTGAGACTATATTATCCTGATAGCTAGAAGGCTTTATTAAAGTTAAGGAAATAAACACACCAAAAAGTATGTATCTTAATAAAAATGTTTATTTTTCAAATGGGCCACAGCAGGTTTTAAAAAACATGATATACATCCTATAACTCCTTCCAGTGATGACTTAGGAACTTTGCGTTTTAATTTTCACAATCAAAGGTTTTATTTTAGGGAGTCCACAGCCTAATTTACAAGCAAGATCAGATTAAATCTGCCTTCACAAGTTTCCTCATAACTATCGTAGGTAAATGAAAATTGCCATATTGAGTTGGACTGGTACCCTTTTATCAGATGAGGTTGAGATGAGGTCCTTGGAGGATGGCATAAGAAACTCTGAATATGATAATTAGGCTATAGTAACCTACACTACAAAGTTGGTTTTTTCCTACTTCGGGAACAGTCAGATTACAGAGGCATGAAGATTATGTTCTCACCAACTGTTCAGAGCTTCTTTTAAATCCCCTTTTACTTAACTATTAGAATTCATGGGATTTTAGAAGAGTTACTTAGCACAACTACACATACACTGCTGGGCAGGAGCCTTTGAATCATGAGCATTGTATCATCAGTTGTCATTGACTTAATTTTGCCTTGGGTCTGGATGTCTTGGCTGTGGATGTTAGTTGATTCTCTGGCTTTGCTCAGTACAAGAAGTTCTAAACTGAAGCTATCTTGATGCTATGCCTTCGTGTCTCATGCCTCATAAATGTACATGGCCCTAGTACATGTTACACAGTCATTTAAGGAACTACAACGTTTCTGTCCATAAGATGGGCAGACTTAGATGGGCAGGGAACATGGGGGAAGTGTTGCTAATCTGAATGTGTCAGACTTAGAAATGGGCTTACATGTAGGTAGTTGCTCTGTAGTGAGATGACACACAACATCTTCTGTTGCTGCTCACAAAATCCCTATATGGGATGGGAATAACGGCAAATTTAAAGGATAGTGAACTTCAACAGCATCTTTCTTGTAGTTGTGTGTAGTTACTATGCCTGTAGTTGTTTTATTCTTCTGTGATTAGCAATATTTCTATGCTGGCTTACTCCAGAATACTCAAGTTTATGAACTGACCATGCATGAAGTCCATTTGACAAGCACATAAGCCAGTAATTAAGTTTCTGAGTATTTCCTAGGGGGAAAAGATTGTCTTGAAAACCCTTCTGTTCAGTGGTGGTTGAATGCTCTTTTGGCCCAGAATGTCACCTCGATAACAGAAGTCTAAACATAATGTTGTGTCTATGCTTCTCATCTGTGAAGTCCCAGCAGATTTTTTTGTTGTGAGATATAAGCACAGAATGCAAGTCTCAAAATAAATGCCATGATGAGCACTACACAAGATGTGATCATTCCTCAAAATACTGAGGAGTACTTTATTTCCTGATGAATGGAGATTGTGTGGCAAGATTTTGGTAGTTGGTAGCTACAGATGTGGCTTCTGTGAGAGGCTGTTAGAAGCTTCCAGATGCCCAGCAGAACCAGTATCAGCTGGCTCTAAGACACACCTGCTGCTGGTCAAGGCTGAGGTGACCAGCAACAGCGGTAGCGCCTCTTTGAAAACCTACCTATGATGGACAAGGAATTGCAGTGAAGAAGTTCATGAGGGAATGTCTCCCATGGCAAAAGGAATTCATGTTGGAGCAGGGCAGAAGTGTGAGGAGTCCCCTGCCTGAGGAGGAAGAAACAGCAGACACAAAGTGTGACCACAACCCCCACTTGCTGTCCCTGCTATGGAGCTGGAGATATTAGGACTAAAGCCCAGAAAGAGGAGAAGGGAGGGAGAAAGATGTTTTTAAGTTTTGGGGTTATTTCTCGTTATCCTAAACTGATTTGGTTGGAATCAATAAAATTAACTTTTTCCCCCAAGTCTGGTGTCTTCTGCCTGTGAGGGTAGTTGGTGAATAATTTTTCCTTGTCCTTACCTCAATTCATGAGACTTCTGTTAGATTCTTATTTTTTTTTCTCCCCTGTCCAGTTGAGGAGGTGGAGTGACAGTGGCTTTGGTGAGTATCAGCCATCTAGTCCAGGTCAGTACACTGCAGACAAGTAGACATTGGGCTAGTTCCAACCCAGATGATGCTTTTAAATGTTTTTTATAGATGGCAAGGTCTACTCCAAAATTTTCTGGCAGACACTGTTACCTGTTTCAGACAGTTACCTGTATTAATTTGTATAGCTTATCTGTTAGCTCCCTAGGTGCTCTGGACAAAAAGCAGAGCACTGCCAGGCAGGTTCTCTCACACAAATCATCTTCCTTTGTGTATGCTAACTTTCCTTTTAATTAGCATCTAAACACTGAAAATTAAAGCATACCAAACTGCTGTGCATTGAAGGAAGTAGGATTGGGGTTGCAATGGGAGAGCAGGAGTTTTTGATTTTTGATGTTCTTACTACTCTGATTAGTTTGTGATGTGTACACTCAGGTCTGTTTTAACCCAAAAACTTTTGAATTTGTGTCTATGAATATTTCTGAAAGATTGGCTTAGTTTGTCTCTCTTGTCAGTGCAGGGCAGTTGCTGCCCTTTCAGGAACCAGAGACACAATGAGACAAATGCATGGCCTGTGAACAGCAGCCGTATAATTCCCATGGCAACAGGAACTCCATGAACATCCTCAGAAGTTTCTTCCCCCTTCCATTTTTTTGGTACTTGTATACTTTAACAGGCTAAATGTTTTAAAGACTAAATGAATCCTGCATAAATTACTTTAGAAAGGAATAACAAAATGTCAGAATGAAGAGAATATGGCATCTGTAATTATTCTGATGACCGAGTTGTGGGGGAACAAAGTGTAATATATAACAGAGTATAATTGAGTCCTCAATGTTAAAGGTATTTTCACTGAGAATTCAACTTCATACTGGAGGAACACTACTCAAAGTTATATCAGAGGTATTATGATTGGTAACATTTAGCCTTATTTCTACCCTTCTTCCCATCACAATCTTAATAAATTAATACTTATCACCTTCTCAGGCAGAACTATTAGAGGGACTTGAGTCTCCTTGAACAACATCATCTTTTTAACTGTGTATTTCTGAGTGTTACCTCCTTGAAAGGTGTTCTCTTTCCAGATAGGAGCTGTGAATGATGTTGAATTTGAATTGTGACTGCTCTCAAAGAATTAAGGCAGAATGTTGCTATGTTGTTGTTGGAATGTTCGCTGTTTGTTTGTTTTGTTTTTCTGAGGAGCACTGACTCCGTTCCAAACAATTATTTTTTTTTCTTTAAACTGAACTATGTGGGAAATACATATCGGATAACTGGCATTTGTTCTAACATAATACATGAATAGCAAAGCTTTTTAAATAGAGAAGAAACTGTCAGAATTAGGAGCTCTTGATACTACCAGCGGGACAGAAAAAAAATCCTTTTCATTACTGTAAGAGGACACTGACTACTTTTAAATAAACTCAGTCCTTCCTGAAGGCACTAAGTAAAAGCTTTAACTTCTTTCTGTTATTATTGCATATCCAAGTAAAAATTGCGAATTGACCCAGGCAGCAATTCCTTTAGTTTTAACCTTTCAGGCTCTGAAGAGGTGTATCTTTTTCTTTGCTTAGTGTTTGCTTTAAATGGTAATTTATCATTTTTCACATAAAGATCAAGATGTTCTCTGAACAGTCATTTAAAGTGTTTCAAGGTTTCTGACTTAGTTTTCTAATGCAGATTCCCTAATTACCCCTCCCAGAGCAAGTTTATGTGTCACATCTGTAGTGTTCTTAATGAGCTGCTAATGAGGCTTCGCAAAGGTAGAGGCAGACAATGAGGTGGTGGTGCTAGGAAGGCTGATCTAGAGCTGGTTTGGTGAGCAAGGACTCGGTGTGTGTAAGAGTTTTATTATTATCTCACTCCCTGCACTTTCCTCTGTGTAACTCTAATGCTCAAAGCTTAAGAGAATAAAAAACATTCCTGATTATACTCGGATGCTTTTATTCATTAGCACTGCTTTGTATAACCTACTATAGAGTAGGAGTCTAGCAGTTTACATTCCTAAATGCCATAACTGAAAAGGGAATACAAAATCCTCACCCAACAGTAGGGAATGCCTGACTTGTCAAAATTAGTCTCACACTCAAAATTGAAGATCACATTTTGAATTGGTAACAGATGGAGAAGTGCTGACGTTTACCTTAGTGTCTATAATGCTTCTTAGACTAGAATGTGTTTTTATTTTCCACATAGTTCACTTGAGTCTTATAACTCTAAGAAGAACCCTTATAAACAAAACAAGGCACTTTTAGTGTCTACAGTATCTACTGATTCTCTCCTTCAAAGGATGAGTCTAAACTTGTTCAAATGAAATATGAGCTAATTAAGGTGAATGCTTTTCATTACTTATTCTGTCAAGTCAGATTATTTGAATTTAATCCATTTAGTCTGAAGTATGGGGTTTTTTCACTGAAAATAGTGAAATGAATGGTGGCATAGAAAGCAGTTCGTTGGTGAATCCTCTTCTCAGGCAAATGAGTAAAACTGAAAGACTTAAAGAACAAGAATTGGTGCGCTTGTGTTAATTACCTTTTTGGTACTGCCGTTTTGGATCAAATTAACCTTTTTGGTACATGTCTCATATGTAAAATGTGGGAAGCTACATTACTCTGGGAACAGTATATGGTCTGTTATCATTACGGAACATGACCACAGACCATTATTAAACATTTTTGCAAGTTAAGAAATAATTTTAATGTGCTTTTCCTTACTGCTTAAGCTGCTTACTTACCAAGTTCAATCTTCTTTATAAAAGAGACTCTTTATTTGTGAAAATATTTATACAAAGAATACTGGTATTATTTTATGGTGACTTTCTAAAGAACCAGACAAGTCTATTTGAAGCTTTTATTTGGTATTAACTAGATATTTTATCATAAGTGAGCAGGGCGTTTCTGGTTCACTAGTCTTTATTGCTTTCTTGAATGCACTTCAACCTCATTCACCATTCCCGTTTATATAATCCTTATGCCTTTCATACTTTTAAATCCTCCGCAGTGTTTTCAGTATATCTGTCTCGGCTAATAACCACAGAACTTGGGTCTTACACTGCTTTCCTAAGCTAGCATAACTCTGCACAGTGAAATACACATTTTCACTAATCCCTTTACTGTTTATAAACAAACAAGGGGAATATTTTCTTTAATGCAAACACATCCTCTGACCTCAGTTTTCTCCTCTGAGGTTCCAAATCCACTCCCTACAATGAAAATATGAACTCTAGCTTGTTCATTTATTTATTCTTGCTCTGAACTCTAGTTAGGAATCTGTTGCCTGATTTTCTTGATCTGAGTATGCTGAGAAAAAAACATGAGGGTGATCCAAGGGCTTGGAGCACTTGTCCTATGAGGAGAGACTGATGGAGTTGGGGCTGTTCATTCTAGAGAAGAGATTGCTCCAAGGAGACCTTATTGTGGCCTTTCAATATCTGAAGGGGGCCTACAAGAAAGCTGGTGAGGACTTCTTAGCATGTCAAGTAGTGATAGAACCAGGGGGAATGGACCCAAAGTAGATGCGGGTAGATTTAGATTAGATATTAGGAAGAAGTTCTTCATCATAAGGGTGGTGAGACCACCAGAACGGATTGCCCAAAGAGGTGGTGGAAGCCCCACTCCTGTCAGTTTTTAAGGCCAGGCTGGGTATGCCTCTGGGCAATCTGATCTGATGGAAAGTGTTCCTGCCCATGGCGAGGGGAGTTTGAACTAGATGATCTTTGAGGTCTCTTCCAACCATAACAATTCTGTGATTCTATGAAAATTTCTGACTTGTTATTTTCTTCCCTTCAATACCCTGAACTTGAAATGCAAAGAGAATTTGATTTGTGTGAATATGTAAACAAACTTGACATTAGGCCAGTCAGGTTATAATGTCTTTCCTGGATGTCTGTCTGTCATTGTGGAATGATTTTGATATTTCACATTACACAGCCATGTTATTCACAAAACACAGTGGAACTATTTAGAAATTATTTGGTATTCTCTTAGGTGTTACTAGATACACTTGGTGTATATGTTGATGATGAAAAAGACATGTATAGCTACTGTAAAATTTTAGATTGATGGACACCTAGCTTGGAATAATCGTGGGTGTGCGCTGTGTCTCGTGATTAGCTTCACATGCAGCTTTTCAAGCTACGTGGCATTGGATACATGATATTTGATACTTTGAAATCATAATTGTCAGTTAAATGATGCACTCAGGCACGGGCCTTTGTCATTCCTGTCCATAACAAGTTAAGACTCATATTTCATATGAGTGGCTACTGAGGACTGGTATTTGGCATTGCTAAGACCTTGCACAGGAATATAGTATCATACAGAATGGTCTTATTTCACAGCCTTCTGCGTAAGCAAGCCCAGGGTAGGCCTATCAGACTTGTGACTGTTGAACTGGTTTGTGTTACTGTAATGGGTCTCCATGCCCAAGAGATGGCTGCAGGGGTTTCTGTGTGGAGAGGCCGGGGCTGCCTCACAAATGGATAGTTGAAATGTATGTTTAAAAAAGTAAAAAAAATGTTAAAAAATGTACTGTGAGACATTCTACAAGACTGGCTTTGGGCTACTGCAGTATAGCCTTATTTTGGTGGATCCCCTGTTTTGAAATCACTACAAATGAGCGTTAAGTTCAAGAAGATCTGCTGTGAGCTGCTAAAGTAATTGCAGAACAGTGGTGTTCTGCTTTTACCACTCAAGGTGTCTGTCTGTTCTTCTGTCAGCTCTCTTTGCTTGGTTTGCCATTTATTTTCACAGAAACCTGTTCAGCTTCAGGGAACACAGTCAGAAAGCAGCCAGGTCTTCTCTTTTGCTGTGCAAGATGTTCAGCAAATCTGTTACCCTCCATCTCTCACCCAAACACAAAATCCTCTCTCTGAGGTTAGAACCCTGTGTCAAAGCCTCAACTAAAGAAACAGAAAAGAAGACATTTTCTGACTAGACTGTGCAACAGTTGTGTTTCTCAGGCTATGTTATTTCAACCCTGAAAGCACAGGGAGTTTCTGGTTAGATCAGTAAAAATTCAGCAGCAGTATCTAGGCATCACCTTTTAAACCAAGAAATCAGTATATTTTCGGCACTTAGCATGGCCATTATGTTTTAAAATACTCTTTTGTCCTCCCTGTTAGGGACTCTTTCTTCTTGGGTCTTCAGTATGATATTGACTATGGAAAGTCTGCCTTGAAATATACCTACTAACCTGTGCTTTCTCGTTGCTCTTTCTCTCTGAAAACTACTGTTGCAGGATTTGTTATATTAAAGAGTTCTATTGTTTCAGGCTCATAAGAGTTGTAAATAAGCTCCAATATTTCTTCTAACCCCCCATTCATTGCTGATGACAAACAAACTTGAACAGATTGTTGGTTTTGTGCAATCATCATTTTGACCTGAAAGATAGGGGACAATTATGTGACATAGACTTGCTCATTATAAAGGGTGACATCATGTGAATTGTTAATAAAAAAAAATAATCAGAGTATTTGGTTAAAGATAGATCTTGAAACTGTCATGCCATGTGGGGCAGATGACAAGCCCTTGTTCCTACAGGCATTAAACTCTGGATGAGCCTGTATTTGGATTTCAGGATAGATAGGCCATTTAATGTTGTGTGGCCTCAGATACTTTAGGAGAACATGATCTCAAAACACATGACTAGATATAAAATGTTGAAGTGCTTGCAAGGATGGGATACACTTAGCAGTTCTGAGAGACACAACACTGCTGTTTCACAAGATCACAGAATGTTAGGGGTTGGAAGGGACCTGTAGAGATCATCTCAACTCAATATAACCAGGTAGCCAAGAAAGCCAATGGCATCCTGACTTGTATTAGAAATGCTTTGTCCAACAGGGATAGGGAGGTGATTGTCCCCTTGTACTTGGCTCTGGTGAGGCCACACCTTGAGTATTGTGTTCAGTTTTGTGCACCTCATTACAAGAAGGATGTGGAGGTTCTAGAGCAGGCCCAGAGGAGGGCAACAAAGCTGGAGAAGGACCTGGAGAATAAATCTTATGCAGAACAACTGAAGGAGCTGAAGCTGTTTAGCTTGAAGTAAAGGAGGCTGAGGGGAGACCTCATTGCTGTCTACAGCTACCTGAAAGAACATTGTGGAGAGGCTACTGCTGGTCTCTTCTCACAGGTAAATAGTGATAGAACGAGGGAATGACCTCAAGCTGCCACTGTGTGTGTTCAAACTGGACATTAGGAAACATTTTTTTTGCAGAAAGAGTGATCAGACACTGGGATGGTCTGCCCAGGGAAGTAATTGAGTCACTGACCCTGGAATGTTTACATGTTGTTTGGATGTGGTACTTGAAGATACAGCTTAAGAATAAACCTTGTAGAGTAGGGATAATGTTTGGACTTAATGATCCTGGGGATCTTTTCCAACCTCAATGTTTCTGTGATCTAAACTAACCTCCCTGCCAAAGCAGGATCACCAAGGGCGGGCCATAGAGGAGCACACTTAGGCAGGTTTGATCATTAGTTACGGTATAGACTTTGCCATCACTTTTCTGTCCTTGTTTCGAAGTCTTTGTCAAAAGAAAAGAACTATTTACATGTATTCATTCACGATAACAGGGAGAAAGGGGAAAAAATAAAAAACAACAAAGGAATATCATAGAAATATTTTGAAGCTTCTTAAAGATCTTTTTGTATTGAAAAGTACTTAAAGGAAAGAAAATCAGAAAATGTTTTCTGCTGTGGTTAGTTTTATCACTAAGTAAACTATACTCTTGGCTTTAGGTTTTAAAACTAAACTTATTCTCTCTCCCATACCAACTGAAATGTTATGAATGTTACTAATCCAACTGCCTAGACCCTTTTTCATTCTCATGTTTACTATTTCAACCTTTCCTGAAAGTACCTTTAGTTACCTGAAATACAAGATATTTTTGATTGCTAGAGAAAATGGAATAAATGGTCACACATGACTTTCTCTCCTAGCTCTTCCTGAATAGCAAGGTGGTCATATTTTTACATATATTTATCAGAAGGGTACCTTTGCTGCACTTCTCTTCCAGTGAAAATTGAAGTGCTGGAGTTGGCTATTGTTAGTTAAATGAAATGTTAGTCACTTTATTTTTCAGATCATTTAAAGGAATAGATGAAGAACAAACTTCTGTTCCAGTGAACAGTATTCTAATTTTTTTCAGGTTTTAAGACACTACAGATTATAATTTCATAACTATACTGGAATTAAACAAAGAAGGGCATGCAATTAAACATCTTAATTGTTCCACATTTTCAGGCAGTAGGCTTGATCATGCGTATGTGTATTACCTGTTCTCTTCAATAGGCAGAGGAGACTATTAGCTGGAGGAGAGACATAGATGTCTAGCGGGTCCAGAGGAGGGCCACAAAGATGATCAGAGGGCTGGAGCAGCTCTCCTATGAGGACAGGCTGAGAGAGTTGGGGCTCTTCAGCCTGGAGAAGAGAAGGCTTCGAGGGGACCTGATAGTAGCCTTCCAGTATCTGAAGGGGGCCTACAGGAAGACTGGGGAAGGATTATTTACAAGGTCCTGCAATGACAGGACAAGGGGCAATGGGCTTAAACTGGCAGAGGGGAGATTTAGACTAGATGTTAGGAGGAAGCTCTATACAGTGAGGGTGGTGAGGCACTGGAACAGGTTGCCCAGGGAGGTTGTGGATGCTCCCTCCCTGGATGTGTTCAAGGCCAGATTGGATGAGGCCTTGAGTGAGCTGTACTAGTGGGAGGTGTCCCTGCCTATGGCAGGGGGTTGGAACTAGATGATCCTTGAGGTCCCTTCCAACGTTACCATTCTATGATTCTATGTTTTATAAACCACCTGTACAAATGCAAGGCTATTAAACTGCCTTCTGTTGAGAGTATGAGGCACTTAGATTCAGAAAACCCAAAGCTGGAATTTTTTTTTTTTTTTTTTTT
>VWZE01014634.1:466888-538079 GCA_013396675.1 Eubucco bourcierii | reverse complement strand
GCTCAAACACTTCCTTGTCCTTCCTGTGCTGAGGGTTCCAGAACTCCACAGAGGACTTCAGGTGGGGTCTGACAAGAGCAAAGTAAAGTGGCGGAATCACCTCCTTTGCCCTGCTGACCACACTGCTCTTGATGCAGCCTAGGACTCGGTTGGCTGTCTGGGCTGCATGTGCACACTGCTTTCATCAACCCAGACTCCAAGGTCCCTTTCCTCAGGGCTACTCTCCAGTCAAAGGTTGAAGGGTCGTTGGAAGCCCCTCTGGAGGACTCTGATTTCTGGGAGAGGTATTATGTTTCAGTATTACCTTTAACTTGTATATTCTCCATATTTCTGTAAATATTTGCATATATATGTATGCTTGTATATTGTGCTAAGCTGTGAATATAGCTTCATTTCTTAACTTCAAGCTGCTTGAGTGGCTTGGGTGATTTTCATAGAGTGGGGGGGGCAGGTAACTCCCAAAGCATCACAAGTGTAAATGCTTTCCTCCTTGTCTTTGCAGCAGTGGAAAATAATTTTGTCTATTTATCCACATAAGTACTGTGTTCACCTAGAGTAAACACAAGCGATCAGTGTCAAGAGTCAGGCAGATACTTTGTCCTCATTTCCAATTTGTCTTTCATGCATTGCGGATTGCAGCTGCAAGGTGCTGGCATCTACTTACCTAACACCTAAGATACAAACCCAGGACCATTACGTTATGAACATGGGATGGGTTTGAAGAGGCTGTATAGGATTAATGCTCTTGTGGACAGCTCTGAGCAACCTGCAAGGCCCAACATTCATTCTTTAATCTGATATTAGGTTCTCCCATTTCTTAGTAGTGCCCAAGAGCAACTGCCAATGGATCAGCAGAGGCTGGACATTCAAACCTTCTCAAATCATTTTAAATAGCCTTGCCTGAGTTTCATGTTGACAGTGAGCCAGGTGGAATTTTCCATTTTCTTTCCAGCTTTCCAAATAAGAGCAGTCCTACTTTATTTTGACTCCAGTTTTATATAACCAACAAAAATGACAGATAGCCTTGAATTTGGAAGATTACATTGGCCTGTTCTCAGCTGAAATGTTCTGTCATCATTGACGTATGTGTTTAAATGAGCACTGAAGTGTGAATGGCCATCTGTCCGGGAAGTACGAGAGATCCTGATTACTAAAATGAAATCACAAAAAAGCTTGGTGCTTAGCAGCAGCAGTGAGACACAGAGGGGAAAGCAGGAGCCTTTTTCACATTGCTGATATTTATAGTAGATGGATGATTATAACTCAGCAATTGCCTAGACTCCCTGCCCCATATTTTTCTAAAAGATGTTCATTCTCAGGTTTTGTTTTGTTTGTTTTTTTAAATATTGAGCTTTCAATATTCACCTCTTTTGTAAAAACAAACTAAAGGAAGCACTAGATATTTGCCCTGTCAAAAATACTTGTTTTCTGAGGGGATGTTGTTCATTTTCTCAACAACAGATATTCTCCACTTCATAAGGTTTTTAGTCAGGCCATACTCTAACTTTCTATGAAAATTTGAATCTCCATTTCCACAATTGCTCTGCAGCAAGACTGAAGGCTGTTCCTGGATGCATCTCTTCTTCTGTAAACCTGAAAAACTTCCTGAGGAAAGGATTTTGAAAAATCTGCAGAGATTTTGATCTTTAGAGGGTTGTTATATCTTATTCATTTCGAATTTGGCTATGAGTGACAAAAGCTCCAGCAGCAACCACTGGAATTGGGTCAGGTTTTCACACTAATTTCACTGTTAGGAAGATCTTCTACAGAAGTTTGTTCTGGTTTGTTTTGGCTTTTTTGGTTTTGGAGGTTTTTTTTATGTGTGTGTTTTTCTTTTTTAATTTAAATTACACCTTCTGATGTGAAAACTTATGTTTTGTCACTTTATTTTGTGGGGGGGACACACAGTCTCCTGCAACAATTTATCATGGAAAATCAAAAATTCATTGCCTGCTTTTGATGTTTTTTGTGATGCTGAACAAATCATCTGTCACTACTGCTCAAATATGAGCTGGGTGTCTTTTTTAGAATGCTCACATGAAATTAAAGCTTTTTTTTTCTTCTCCCATTTCTTCATTTGCATTTTTCATTGTTTCTTGTAATTACCTTTCCACTATGCATATAGTTATGAAAGACACATAAAGGGTCAGGTTTTTTAATAACCTGTTGATTTTCTGAGACTGTACACACTTATTGTATGTGAAATTTAAACCACAAAAATATAAACATGTAAAGCAGCATATATAGATGTGTCATACTTATTGATAAGCCTCTACAACATTTTCACTTTCATGGGAGTATGCTTCCTCATAGCAGGACTCTGTAAGTTACCAGGTCTCTGTGGAAAGCTGGAGAAGTAATTAGACAGCAGAATATGACTGCAATTTATTTTGTTTTTTGCAGTTTTAAAAGCACCTAAGATGGGAAAATATATAGGAAGTCAATTTTAATAAGGGCATTTCTTTTCTTCTTTTTGTTTGGTGGATGGTTGAGAGAACACAGCAGCTTTGTATTGTTATTTATTTATTTATTTAGAGTGTAATCTGAGGAAATGAACCGTGAAACACAATTAATGAAATAGCTGTGCTGAATCACATAAACTGGTGTCTGCACAGCTGCCACTCATGTCACAAATGCATCTCTTGCCTAACGTCCACCAGGAGAGTCATTAGCCAGCCGCTTTTGTGGAGGGCCTCCTGTGCTTTAATTTCAGTATGTAATAGACCAGGGAACTGGCTGAGTAACCTCACAACATTTTTACCCCAGCAAAGATAAGGTAAAAGAAAAATGGCTGTTACAGGAAGAGTGTCCTGAGAAGGGGAGGGGTGTGTAGGCAGGCTTCAGTTGCTGCAAGAAAACAGAAAATCTACCCAGCTAGAAAATATCCAGAGCAGTGCTGGGGGCTGTTCAACCTGAAATGTAAAATTACTGCCTGTAGTTTCTTGATTGATATCAAATAACACTCCTAACTGTCAAGCCTTTTACTTCTATGTATATCACCACACTGCTTTTCCTTTAATGTGTGTATGTTCTGCGCCAGACACAGTGTGTCACAAAGGGAAAGCCAGATGTGCTACAGGAACTGGTCTGAGGAGGCTGACCTGGGTCAGCTCCACTGTAGTGGCACAGCGCCAAAAGCCTTCAGAACCTCAGGATCCAAAATCTTCTTTTAGCTTGCTGAGGAGCTAAGGAGTGGGAGAGGTTAAAGGACACCTCATCTCTGAGCATTTGCCGAAGTAGCTGAACACTTTCAGCTCTGTATACTGTGTCACCACTGATAGTGGTTTTATCAAGATAAATCTAGTCTTGTTCAGGAGGATATTAATAAATTATCTGGTAATGAAAAATGTGAGAGGAACCACACTCTTACATCAAGGCCTGATGATTACTTTGATAGATGCAGTGGCAAGATTTTCCTGACAAGGCAGAAATGAAAAACACGACACGTGGACCTTTAAGGGTGACCTCAGAGGAAAACGCAAGTTGCTGAATGATACAAAAATAGAACTGGAAAACAGAAGCTTGAAGGGTCTCAGTGTCAACAGCCAGACAGATAGGCTAGACTGATCAACTGATCATTGAGTTTAGTGTCAAAAGCAGAGCAGAGAGAGAGAAAAGCCTTACTCCTGGCAGGACAATAAATGTAACAGAGGGAGCTTTGAAGAAACATCAAGTGTTAAGAATTTTAAGAGAAAAGAACAGGAGGAAAGTCAAGGGGAAGCGAAAGCAAGCACTGATAAATAGTAGGCTAGTCAGGAAATAAACTCAGAGAGCGTCATCAATAAAACTACCTGCTGGTTTTGCAGGTATTCTAGAGAGAATGCTACTGAAACATAAATATGCAGCTGAAAATATGCTGCACTACTTTAAGGTTTGCATAGGAGGGTAAGAGATTAGGTCACTTTTGGAGACATAAATTACTAAAAAGGCTTTATCAGCACGTAGATTTTAGACATGAAGTTGTAAAAAGGTTGGATAATGTTGGGGTGGGACTCTTGATGGGTCTGAGAGTTTTATTTAGTGTTCAACTCTGCTAGAGTTCCTGTGAGAATGTGCATGAATTGTGGCTCCAGATATTATTGATGTTGTGTTTCGATATTCAGAGCGGGTCAATGTAAACTGGAAATAATACTTACACTGAAAATGTATAACAAAACTTAACCATAAATGTGAACTGGTGGAAAACAGTGGCAAAATAAGGCAAATACCTGGGACCTGTTTCTGTATGTGTCTGTTTACAAACATCAATTTGGTCTAAAAATAGTTTGGATGTCCACCTGTCCAACCCCTTATGTATTCCCCAGGCCTATCTGGAGCTGTCATTTTTTAAAAAGTCAGTGGGTCACCTCTGTTTTTAGGGAAGTGCTCAGCTTTCCAAGTAAGTGGAAACAGTAGACAAATAGATTGGAGGTGGTGAGTCCAAGATGAAAGTGCTGATGTGATCTCTAAGTGCAAGGGTAAAGGCTTGGTAAGTGTGTGTGTTTGTGTGTGTGTGTACACATGCCTGTGTGTAGTGAGATGTCTTTGGGTTTTTTTGGTGGTGTTTTTTTTTTGTTGTTGTTGTTGTTTTTTGGTTTTTGTTTTTTTTCCATTTTGTACTGTTGTAACTACAGGGCAATCACCAGATGTCAGGAAGGTCTAGCATCTAATCTTGGAGTGGAACATAATAGATGATCTACCAAGGGGTTTCAGCAAAAGCCACAAATAGCTTTAAACTGTCACTACAGAAAAAAACCACAGAAAGGTGATATTTGGTGACATACTGGATGATATTTGAAATGACAGCACTTGCTTTTAGATGTGGCATTCCCTCCTGCTGTGAATCAAAGGAATCTGTACTGTGTCTATGAGTTGTTTTATTGATGGCCCTAATCTCTGCAAAATGTAGACAAAAAAACCTGTCCTGTCTGTAGTATCCAGTGGAAAGGGCAAGGGAAGAACATTTACTGTGCACATGATGATCTGAATGGTTTAGCTCTCTAAAGCAGCTGTAATCTCTACCCTTCTTCTTCTGAAGAGTTTGGTTAAGAATGAATGAAGAGTAGCAAAAACTCCGACCCGTTGTAGGTTACAGTACAGTACCTGCTATACTCCATAGATTTCCTGGGACTGCAGTTTCACCAGCAACAGAAAGAGCAATTCAGTGCTCTGGTTTCACCAGCTCCCTGCTGCTCTCAAGAGTCATCAGTAAGTGCTCACCTTCTAACACATGTAAATGAGCTGAACGTTTACTTCTGAAAGTTCTAGGAGCCATGGGAAAACTCCGTAATTAGCAACTACCTGAGTTCTTGTTGACTGCTTCCGTGTTGCATACCAGTGAGTCAGAGCTTCTTTGATTGCTTCTTACCTTTACTCTTAAGGGTTAGAAGGGCTCCTTGCAGTACCGAGATCCCTGAAATGAGGCCAGTTTGGAGTATGTGTGGACGGGAATCTATTGAAAATCCTCGTTAACATAAAAGGCTTGTCAAGTATAGGGTCCGTTGTGGTTTTCCTTTCACAGTTAGAACTACAAGGAAAAAATCTGAGGTGGTTTCAGACACCATTTAAACCTATTTACCGTTTTTATGTGAGGAAATTTTATGGTTTTGAGCCTTCTGTATAAATTTAAAGAAAAACTCTAATGTAGGACTTGCAGAAAATCATCAACATATCGAGTCTAATAGTCCCATTATATATTGTGTCATTACTCAGACTGGTATACAAAACCATTTTATAAATCAGAATTAGGCTTCGAGAAGATACCCTGTGTCATTGGTTAGCAGTATTATTTTAGATGCCATTAACTGGCAATAAAATTTGGATGCTAGTATGATTTTAATTGCTGAATATGATATTAGCATATAACATTAATGTAATATTCATAATTGTTCTCTGATGTTTAAATGAAACTGCTGCACTTTAACAATTCTGCTGTATTCAAGAAACAATGTTTGATTTGCAGTCTCTAAGGCAAAGGAAGGGGCACAAGGATGTGGTGAGAGCAAAGTGAACAGCAAATTACATGCCTGCACTTGGTTTTTAAACCCACTATTAGTAGAAAACATCCTGCAGGATTTTAACCTATGTAGATGAAACAAGTATAATATTTTTCTCTCTTTCTTCTTCTAACCAGCTGTAGAGTCTGTTTGGTGACCAAACAAAATCATGAAGCTCCTACTGAATGATTTAAATATGTCTATGCAGCACAAAAGCTATAGAGCTTAAAAGCAGCACAGAAGCCTTATATTGGTTCTCTCCGCAGGGAATGAATTTTAACTTCATGAGTATGACTTTCCAAGAACTGGTCTCCATGAGGAATACAAGAATCACCTTAACAGATTAGCCAGTAGTCTATCTAATTTAGTGTCTCATTTCTCCAGGCTTATATAAGAAACAATAATTCTAGTTTATGAAGCAGATGAAAAGAAGGGTAGATATTGGTTGTGGGGGAAGGGAGGCACAACATAACTACTGATGACAGTAGTTAGGGCATTTGGATGGACAGTGGCAAATCTACATTCCTAACGCTGCTCATAAGATAACAACACCTAGCTTGAATAGGTGTGGCCTCTCCCTTTCCCTCTTCTGCTTCCCTGATTCAGGATGCCTGTTTCGGACAGAAAACACGCACACAGAAAATGTATCTGAGAACCCTTTAGCTTTCAACAAATTTCTTTATTCACAAGTGAAAGCCTGGCATTCACAGTTAAGATTTCTAATAGCTCTTTTTCCTAGAAGTTAGTTTATGTTGTGTCTTTCAAAGTTTTTCTCCATATTTTCATCTTTCTTTCGGAGAACATAAAAGGCCTTGCTGATGTTAGCATGAGGAAAACTTTAGGTATGCTGTAGGTCTTGTCCTCAATAACACCTTGTGTCAAATAATTGTGGTGGTTGTTATACCTTGGAGATGACTCTAAATGCAGACAGTGTCGTTAATGAAGTGGCTGCAAACTTTTTTTTTAAGACCATAAACAACTGCAGGACTACTCCTCCAAATATTTCTTGGTTTTAATCCTCCTGAATGACAGTTCTTCTCTTCTCTTCACAAGTCTTGGCTTCTAATAGTTGTAGCTGCTGTTTACAAATAGAGAATGGCTGGTGGGAGACATGCACGTTGGAGGCTGTCTGGGGTGCAGTGACTGGGAAATAATAAAGGTTTCAACATGCGGTGAAGCTAGGAGGGGCATCAACAGAACATCCACACTGGACTTCCAGAGGGCAGACTTTTGCTTATTCAAGGAACTGACTTTCAGGGTACCTTGAGAAAAAGCCCTTAAAAACTAAAGGGTCCAGGAAGGTTGGACCTGCTTCAAAAAAGAAAACTTGAAGACATGGGAACAGGCTGTCCCAATGTGCTGAAAACAGAGCCAATAGGGGAAGCAACTAGCCTGGATGGGTGAGGGACTTCTGAAGGAATTAAGGGGGAAAAAAGAGGGTATATTACCTTTGGAAAGAGGAGGTAACTCAGGAAAAATTTAAGGATGGTGCCAGGTCAGGTAGGAAGAAAATTAGACAGGCAAAAGCCTAGATAGAACTTAGGCTGACCACTTCTGTGAATGATAGTAAGAAATGTTTTTGTAAATATATTAATAACAAAAGGAGGGGCAAGGATAACCTCCACTCATTGTTGGGCAAGGAGGGGAATTTGATAACTAGAGATTAGGAAAAGACAGAGCTGCTTAACACCTTCTTTGCCTCAATCTTCAGCAGCAAGGGAGGTTGTCCTCAGGACAGCTGGTCTCCTGAACTGGTAGATGGGTTCAGGGAGCAGAACAGCTCCCCTGTAATCCAAGAGGGAGAAGTTAGGGACCTGTTGAGCCTGTTGGATCCTCACAAGTCTGTGGGACCAGATAGGATCCATCCTAGGGTGATGAGAGAGCTGGCAGATGAGCTGGCCAAGATGATCTCCATCATTTATAAACAGTTAATGGGGGTGTTCAACCTGGAGAGGAGGAGGCTCGGGGGTAATCTCATTGCTCTCTACAACTATCTGAAAGAGGGTTGCAGCCAGGTGAGGGTTGGTCTCTTCCTCTAGGCAATCAGTGACAGAACAAGAGGATACAGCCTCAAGCTGCACCAGGGTAGGAAGAAGTTCACAGGAAGAGTGATTTGCATTGGCATGGGCTGCCCAGGGAGGTGGTGGCTTCACTGTCCCTGGAGGTGTTTAAGAGGAGACTAGACGAGGCACTTAGTTAACTAGGGTTAGGTGATAGGTTGGACTCAGTGATCCTAGAGGTCTTTTCCAACCTGGTTAATTCTGTGATTCTGTAAAATAGTAAGAGTGGCCATTGTGCTTCTTGCATCTCTCAGAAGAGCCATCATGGGAAGTGTGAGAATGGAGATAATAAAATTAAGTCTCTGGAGAACCTGGACTCATTGTCATGCGTGACCAGTGTTGTAGTACTTGTTTTCCAGCTGTTCTGATATTTCATCTGCTGTGGTAGCAGTGAGGCCTGATTTGTCATTGAGTTGATGCATCAACAGCATTCCATTCTTTTTTTATTAAAATATTTATCAGGTGTGCTCAATTACAGAAACATTAACCAACCTATTGTTTTCTTCATCTGTATAACTGAGAGCTATTTAATTTTTGGTTTTAATTATGATCAGGAGGATGTGATAAAGAGTAGGCTTATTAAACTAACAGATGTTACCAACTAGGAGAAATCTGAATGGGTGGTGACAGGATCTGACAATTAGATCTATGAATTTGTTACAGATATATGGCACTATTCTGCATCTATGGTCTTATTCAGAAGAGACAAAGGTGCCAAGGTTATACAGAAACAGTCAAGTGCCAAATACAAGACAGAATACATATGGATAGGTGGAAATTCAGTGGGAAAGGATCTTCAGATGGTGCTTTGGAGATGTGGATTTTTGGTAGCAGCAACATCAGGAAGATTTTTCAACCCTTGTGCTGATCTCCTACTGCCTTACAACCATTGATGTACTTCAAAACTACCCAGTTGCTTTTCTCAGTTCATTTTCAGCTGGATTACAGTTCAGCACAGGCTGAGGGAGTTGGGGCTCTTCAGCCTGGAGAAGAGAAGGCTTCGAGGGGACCTGATAGTAGCCTTCCAGTATCTGAAGGGGGCCTACAGGAAGGCTGGGGAAGGATTATTTACAAGGTCCTGCAATGACAGGACAAGGGGCAATGGGCTTAAACTGGCAGAGGGGAGATTTAGACTAGATGTTAGGAGGAAGTTCTTTACAGTGAGGGTGGTGAGGCACTGGAACAGGTTGCCCAGGGAGGTTGTGGCTGCTCCCTCCCTGGATGTGTTCAAGGCCAGATTGGATGAGGCCTTGAGTAACCTGTACTAGTGGGAGGTGTCCCTGCCTATGGCAGGGGGTTGGAACTAGATGATCCTTGAGGTCCCTTCCAACCTTACCATTCTATGATTCTATGTTGAATCACCGGAGCCATCACAGGAAACACAACAGAGACACGTAGCCACAGTTAACAGGATAGCAGCTTTCAACAAAAATGTCATCTTGAGTAAACTTAAAATAATGGTGAAACTGCATTTGTGCTCTCCATGCTGATGGTAGATGGGATAAGAAATTCTAAATATAGAAAAGGAAATTTAGCTCATGTCAGAAAAGCTTTTTCATGATCATGAAATGTTAGAGCAGAGAGCCTACAGAGGCTGCAGAGACACTGTCTGCTGGTCTTTATGGACCTCAAATAGACATGCATCTATTGCAAACCACCAAGTCTGATATTTTTTTTCTGCCTGCAAGCATGGAAACAGATGCAACTGATCACTGGAGGTCACTTCCAGCCCCCTGATTAATATTTCTTAATTATATGTGGTATAAAAATGAGTGAAATGAAAATTTTTTTTTCCGAAGTTACAAGGACTTCAGTTACAAGGACTACAGTTTTGCAGAAATCTCCCTTTTATTGTTAGTTACTTCAGTGTGGGCAACTAGATCAGCTGCTTCTGTTTGCTCAGTGTGGGAAAAGGAAGGAAGAAAGAACATTAATCATACCAAATTTCTTCCTCAGCATTTTGATAATAAGATGGCATTTACAAAGAACTTGGGTCATACAATATATATCTGGCTGTCATTAGAGGGACTGCATTCCAAGCCAGTTTTACTAATCATAGAGCTTACTACAAAATAGTATTAGTGTGACTGTACCTATGACATCAGATCAACAAAGGTACTCTTGGTGGTTATCTTTATGTCTTGATAGAAGATGCCAGTTTGGACGGACCATCCTTTCCTGTTTCAACAGAAATAATAGGACTACTTTTCAGGGGTCTTTGTATGATCATGGTGCTGTTTTGTACAGGATCATGCATGTGTGGAATGACTGGTGGAGGAAAGCATGGAGATATTTGCTGTCTTGAACATTTTATACAAACATACTATCTGTTCTTGTTTAATTATCACAACAATTCATCATAAAAACTATTAATTGAAAATGTTTGTCTTTAATCGGAAAACCTGCTTGATCTTTGAAGTTGTGTGTGGTTTCATTTTGAGATTATGCTGGAGTTTTCCTCTTCAATCTGGAGCTTCATTCTTTAAAGCTCAGAAGTGATACTGCAGTTGCCTATCCCTTTTGGGTTGTTTTTGTTTTGGTTTTGTTGTTGTCGTTGTCAGGTTTGGGGTTTTTTTTGAGAGGGGGTGGTTCAGGGGTTTTTTTTGTGTGTGTTGTTGGTTGGTTTGTTTTTTGTTTTAAGTGAACAAACAAATCTGTCTTCTCTAGGTCAGAGTGCTATTAATTCATGATTTATCTATACAATCCTAACAGTAGTAAACTGATGGCACTCAGCACACAACAGGCTCAGACTTAAGTGTTTTCTGATAGAACTGGGGAGGTGGACAAACTCAGACAATCAGGAGGAGATGATTGGTATGAAAATCCAGAGAGGCTGCAGTGTCCTGCATGATAGCTACAGCAACTCTTTGAAATGGCAATAGCATGTAGCTGATGGCAAATAGATCCCTCAATCTATGAATTTTAAAATGCAGTATGCCACGTAGAACAATATAAATCCTGGAAGACTGCAATTTATCTGCACTACGTTGCCTTAACTTGTGCAAAGACAGCAGTACTACATCATATCAGGAGGAAATCTTGGTTTAGTATTTTCATCCCTGAAATATCAGAGCAAGAAGCAAATATGCTTTAATGACAGTAGCCCATGTAATTTAATTATGAACTCCTGTGAACTGAGGAACCTCTGTATGCTTATTACAGTTTTATAAAGGTATAGATTCTAGTGAAACTGTGTGCTTTGATATTCTAAATTAAGTGACATTTAAGCTCTTATGACTGTATTGAAGTCAGATGCAAAGGGTTCATCTTTTGAAAATATTGGTAGACGATGATGGTAAATATTTCTCAAGTGCAGGACAGAAATAAAAGTTCATAGATTCATTCAGATTTAGGTTGGAAAGGACCTTAAAAAGCTACTCAAGACCTCATCCAGCCTGCCCTCCACCTTCAGGGCATGACCAGGCTTTCAGAAGTGGATACCATGTTGGCCCACAATTGAGGTATCATGGTAGAGAACTGGACTTGCTCTTCTTTTCTGTTGAAAAATTTCACTTTGTATAAAAAATATTAGACAAGGTGAAGAAAAGTTCTGCAACTTAAATTTTTAACATTCACCTAGAACACAGGAAACTCCTCCAGTAAGTGCTGACTTGGAACTTACACATTCCAGGCACAAAGTTACAGACCTGTCCTGCTAAAAATTTGGAACTAAGTAGTTTCTTTTCCCTAGAGACAGGAGGAAAAAACTAAAGGACCTTTTTTTTTTTTTTTTTTTTTTTTTCCCCAGTGTGCATTATATTAAGCAAGAATTTTCTTTCCCAACAAGCCCTATTAGATACAAAAGCAAAGATAAATGATAATTAATTAGGTTACTTTAAAACTCTCTATATAATGACAGACATTCGCTGTATTTAAACTTGTAAGAAATTAACATCTACACTTATAGGAATGGATTCCTGCCCTGGGAAGCTCAGAGGTGAACATGTTAGTGTTGTGCCCTTAACAAAACAAGCACCAGCACTCCGAATAGCTTTTTGTACTACCTAAGAAAGGGTTGGTTTGTGTGTGTCTGAGAGGGACACATAGCTCATTTTGCCATGGTGGATAGACAGGCTTCTCAGGAAAGTCCGTTAGCAGATGAGCGGAACAAGAGAAGCAGCACAAAAGGGATGGGACTATTGCAGTTATGGTGGCAGAAAGAGTGAGGCAGGAGAATTTGTTTGTTTAGGTACAGTCTACGAATTTACCTCTGCCACTTTAGTTTAAAGAAAATAAACTGTGCTTCTGCCCACAACTACATAATTACATTGTACTCTAATATCTCTCGACTTCAAAATGACAGCTAAAGCAGATTAAAGCTGTTTACAGCCTATGGGAAGTAGTATGGTGGCTGCTGGCAATATTTCTTTCTCGCTCAGTAACCAAAGTCTGGTCATAAATCTATATTCTTCTTCAAGGAGGAAGGCTGTGATTAAAGGATTCCTCCTACAGCTGTGGCTTGGTGATAAGAGCTTTATGTTCAGACCCTCCTAAGTGACAAAAAGAAAAAAAAATAATCATTTTTCATTAAGCTAGCTACTCTAATTTTGGGGGGTGGGGGCATGGGTGTGGGGGAGGGGGCAGAGAAGCAGACAAGTAGTTTGGTCAATGACTTACTGTAGATTTGGTAGAGAGCATTGTACACAGTATTTCTAAGCAGCAGCTGGGATTTCAGATATAGTCTACAGCCCTTGTACCACCTCATCTGTGTCCCTGCACAATGATAGTTTTCTCTGCAAGATGGATATTATGAATTTAAAGAAGTTTCTTTTCTGAATACTTGTTAGCTCTCCTAGTCTTGCACTGGAAATGCAAACTCACCTGCCTGAAAAAAGGTGGGCAGGAACTCATGAATTGTCCTTCCAAAACAAACACCGGCATGGGAAGGAAAAGAAATTCTAAAACTTACTGCTGATGTTCTCTTGTCTTCAGCTGAAGTCTTCACAGAGTAGTTGCAGAGACCAAAGGAGGGACTCCTGTGCAACCCAAAGACCTTCATTCAAAGATTTTAAATGGCCAGAGCTCTATGGTGGTACCAGACATCATCCTCTCAGGCAGAACTTAAAAGGAGTATTTTTGTGATACCTCTACCACATGAAAAATTGCCAAACTGAACTAAAAGCACCTAAACAAAACCCAGTAACCCAGAACACAATTCTCAGGCATATTTTGCAGGGTTTGGATGTTTCTGATGAGAGAACACCACTTGATTACAGTAGAGACACTAATTAAACTATATCCCAAAACCATTGTGGGAATAATATGATGCCTGGTACAAGAAAGAAACAGGAGTAAACTAATCCTTTAGTAACTCAAGACACAAATTATCTCACTGTGACACATGCCTGAAATTGTGCTTTTTAATTTAGTAGTGACAAAGGGTGCAGTCAGAGATCCAATGATGTGGCTTTAGTTTTTATTAATTTTTAAAGTCAGATATATGGGAATCTTTTGCTTATGCTGAGTTTACAATATTCAGTGCTTAATTTGCATTAAACTGAGCAAAATGATATGAGGGTTAATCAAAAGATTTTATCACTTTTTAAAAATTATCTTCATTATGTTGGAATAAGACGTAAATTTTAATTCCACCTTGTTAGTTAACATTTTTTCACCAAAAGTTCAGATTTGCACATTATCTGTCACTTTTAATAGGAGCACAGGCTTGTGGTTTTGAAGAACCCAAATGCTTCAAGTATGGTAGACATTATTAATGTGATTGATTTACAATGTAATGGAACTTAGCAGTTACTAATGCCGTTCAACATCAGTGTGGATATTCAGAAAGGTAACCACAACAGCAATGCAAGAGAAAAGAAGGTTGTTTTTTTCCCCTAGGTTTGCTTCTGACCAGATACTCCTTTTAAACTTACTACTGTAAACATCCTTTCCTCCTCCCCATCAAATTTTTAGTCACAGCTATCATCTCAAAGGTTATTTTCTAGAAGCATATAGTTATCTCACCCTCTGAGAGGGAAGCAGTAAGCTTACTCTTAGCCTGAAGACATTTACCAACAGTGTTTTATATGTTACATTTATCAACTCTTCCAATCGCAGTGAAGCCAACTGAAAAACATACCTGCTAATGGAAAAGGACTATTAAAGTACTGCTGTGCGTTCACCTTGCACTAAGCCAGCTGCATAGAGCTGTGCCATAAATCACAGTTAAATGATTACATTCCACCAGAAGAACTGCTGAAAGAGTAAACTTCCAACCAACAGGGAGGCTGTGCTAACAGAATAAGAAGCCCGTTCGTTTGCGAAATTATGTTATCCAGGTGTATACCCTGGGTTCACATTAAACAACAGCACAAGGCCTTTATGATATGCTGAACCTGGTTGGCAATCTTCTAGGGCTGGTTATAAAGATCCTATTTTCAAGCACTCATGATTTCTGCTGCTGGAAGCTTGACTCCTGGGGTAAGGAAGGACTGACCTGGTGTTGCTGGACTGGGAAGGCAGGGGTAAACTTGAAGAGGAATTGGTGGTGGCTGAGGTTAGTGCACTAGACTGCCAAAGTGGCTAAGGAGCTTCTGCACAGCCACTTTGCTGTGTAGCAAGGGACTGGCAACTCTGGTATTAATTCTGTAAACTGTCTCATAAATCTGACACAATTTGTCCATCAGGAAAGATAGTGCAGTAATCAGGTGCTTTTCACTGAGATTTAGAAGGCTTTAACTTTCATCTCTGGCCCATACATTGACTTCAGTGCAACACTGTGATTGGAAAGGTATGTCAAAGTGGGAAAGGAACAGCTGATTGCTTCTCTTTCTCATGTTCCTCAGGAGGTGGATAGATGTCCTGCCCTTTCTATCTGGCTGGGGAGAAGCTAGAAAGGCTCGTGTTTTTCTTTAATTACAGCAGATCGAATCTTTACGTGGCAAGCAACCCATCTAGTACCTTGGTCTGTAGACATCGTTAGCCTTTGCTTTACATATCTAACATCTGAGTAAGGCAGCGCAGATTGGACTGCACTATGCGGGCAGGGATGAGAAGAAATTAGATGGATGGTAGGGAATGTGTGCCCGTTGCAGCATGCTGACAGGAGCTGCTTGGGTATGTGCAGGGGCAACAGAGAATGTGAAATATGAATGGACAGGGGGTGCTGCTGGAGTCTCAGTGAAATTTTAGCACTGTTGAGTGGACCTGGATGGGTGCAGAGGAGGGGCAGTCATCACACTAGCATTTTCTACCTGAGAAGGGCCTGTGTAAAGTTGAAGTTGGAAGTGAAGGGGAGGATGATTCCTGACTGACATCAGAAAATCTGCAGCCATAAGCAGATAAATGAAACCACTATTTTCTCTTCACTAAGGCATTTCTTCATAATCTGGAAACAATATTTAATAGTTGCAAATTGTGAATGAATGCTTAACAGATGTCTGCAGATAGTGCCCAATGGTCTCTATTTCCCTCTTCCTATCTGCCAAAGCAGAATTTGTGTTTGCTGATCACTGGGGAGTAAGTGAAAAGATTTCAACGTGAAATGAGAAAGCTTAGTGGAAGCACATGAAAAATTTGGGTTCAAGGAAACCGAATGCTACCAGCAAACCTGAAGGAAAAAAGGCCATCTGTGGGTCCCAAGAGACTGAATACCCAGAGCAAGTCCTGATGCACCTCAGACTTCCATTTGCTATTGCTTAGCAACCTCATCTTTACCCTTCCTTTGCAAGCAATACAACTGAAATTTGCTGTGACATTTTTTGAGGTGTGCTGTTGTCACTGTCACACTCAAGGAATGATCAGTCCACTGACATAGCAATGTCAAAAAAAGGGGAATAATGGGAGCATTTAATAGATGTGGAAGCCTAAGCTCAAATGTAGGATGGATAGAGGAAATGTTGTTTTTTAAGTATGGACAGGTACTTTTTTGCATTATGCTTCAATAAAGCATTTAAAGGTAGTCATGAATAATAACTAAGTAATTTTATGCTGAATGACTGCAGAGTACGGAAATGCTTGCTCCCTCTTTTTCTTTATAAGTGCAAAAATTTTTGCCATATATTCCTTTCATTCCTGAGATGCAGCTTCCATTGATGCCAGTTTATGGTCCTGAAACTTTGGCTAAAGATTAAGAAGGAAGGCATAAGAGAGAACTTTATAGGTTATTGTCTTCTAACAATTTGAATCATACTTTGCCAAGAAAATGTGTTTTACATGTATTTTATATTCCTTCTTTCACAGTAATGTTTCTTTTTCTAAAGAACTTGCATTTTGAAAATGTTGTGACATATTACATTAATTGAATATACAGACTCAGAGACTGAGAACACCTTTTTGTTCACCTCAGCAGACTGGATGTTCACTGCGTAATTTCCAATAAAAAGGAGGAAAGGAAAAATATTTTCTTATTAAAAGTAAGATCAGTAGCAGAGAAAAGCAGCAGTATTACTGTCTTCTATCCATTAAACGAGCTCTTGTCACTGAAACTCCAAGAGTTTGCAAAGGAGAAATCTCAATCTCACAGGCTCTCCCAGTTTACAGTAAATTCTTGGTTTCCCATAACTATAGACTTTCTCCGTAGCTAATATTTCAGAGTGTATCTATGACGTTAAGATAGTCACATGAAAACTCAAATCTTCCTTAAATGATGATATATTCATGTTTCTCTAAGTATTTCTCACTGGTTTGTCACTCTATGACACCACAGCAATTTCTTTTTTTTTTCAGCTGGCCACAGCTTAGTTTATGTCCCCACCTGATATTATTCCTTTCATGAAGGATATGCAGGAGCAGAATATAGAGCTCAGTTATATCTCTAAGACTTTCTGTCTCCTTGGAGTGGACTTGGAGAACTCCATGACAAAACCACTTTTTAGGACTAAGGTTACGGACAGTTCTCTACAGTGTTTCACTTCTGAAGCTGAAATTGGACTAGGAAACCACTGCTGCCTAGTAGTGTGATCCCACTCGTGTCCTCCTGACTTGCACTGCTACTGCGTCCCTTGTGCTGGCTCTGATGCACATGCACTTTTCTCTGACCTCAGGGCTAACCTAAAAGCATCCAGCCCTGCTGAAGATGCAAAAAGTTTTTGTGGGGCTTTTGCTGGTTTGGCAAGAAGAAACTGATCCCCGAGAGGTCAGACAAGCATCATTTGGAGTCTCCCTCTTTGGAGATACTCAGAACCCACCTGGACGTATTCCTTTGTGATCTGATATAGGTGATCCTGTTCTGACAGGGGTGTTGGACTACATGATCTTTCAAGGTCCCTTCCAGCCCTTGACACTCTATGATTCTGTCAGCACGAGTTAGCTGAAGGGAACTCTGCGGAGCCTGAGGAGTGTGATGGGAAAAGGAGGAGCAGGACTGGGAGGAAGGAAGGCAGCCGCAGCTGTGCACTTGTCTTTGTAATGCCGGTAAGCAAAATTCTCAATTGTGTGCTTCCTCACAGGACATGAAAGACAAATGGTATCTCAGCAAGATGGTTATATTTTAAATAGTGTTATCTGAATGAAAAATAACCTCTAGTCTGCAAGAGCTTGGTAAGAAAAGTCAATTTCAGTGTGGGTTTCTGACAATAAATGAGCTGTTTAGAACCTTATTGACAACATTTGCATAGGCATGGTGGCTTTTAAGGTTGCAGCTTGTCACTTCCTGGTGCATGTTTTGTTTTTTTTACTTTTAAATTTGTGACAAAGTAAATATACAACATGTTAAGTTACCAAAGCTTTTATTAATGATGGGTTGTGCAAATCCAACCTTGTACAGAAGGTTCTCCCTGAATAATGAGAAGGCAGAATATTAAATAGAATTTTTATATCTCCTTTCCTCTACTTCCACCACTTAAATAAATCTAAACAGATCAAACCCCTCTAATACACTCGTAAGATTCTGCTGCATGTGATGTAATTATTATACTTAATGAAGCCAGCATTTTCCCACTTAAACACAGAAGCACTTGGTTTCTTTACGCTGATACTCCTCAACCGTTAGAAAAGTAACTAAAACTTACCAGCGTTTTGTGCAATGGATAATCACTACTTTTTCACTTAAGTTTTGCAGTGAAGCAGCATCAACAGTTTTTTAAGCAGATGAATCGGAGATTTTTCATCAGGGAAGCTTATGAGAGAGAAAAGGAAAATAACTGAGAAGATAAATGAGTTTGTCTCATCAGAACACGTTTTGTTGGAAAAAAAGACTGTGATCTTTTTCTGTGCTGAGTCCCAAACATCTGAAAGCATCGGATGGTGACCTCCGATACAAAAACTGCTGTTTGCAATGCTGTGGACATTAGGCATAGGGCCACCGGGACACGCTTTGTATTGATGGTCCTCACTTGGAATACTCTGCTTATAAATGCTTCATGATCACAAATGGAAAGGTGTTAAACAAGCACATTTTTATTATTACTTTCTTTTCGTAGAATCTATGGCTGTGTTATTTCTAATTTTACAGTCCTCATGAAAACAAGCCTCCCTTATTAGCCAGTGAAATAATTGCTGAGTTATGGCAGACATGGCAGGGCATTTGAAGCACCTGTCCTCTGCAGAAATTGCTTCACTTGACATGAAGTTCTCTGCAGAAGGGCAGCTGACTTCTTCAACACCTATTAAAATAATTGGAAATGAAATATGATCTCTGGTGTTTAACAATATAAAATCATAGGCTAATTATCGATAATTCCTTTTTATACTTAGGATACTATATTAATAATGAAGAGCTCATTTTGTATTAATATGGATGTTCTAGGTAGTATTTCCTCTGTAATTTATTGTTCATTAATGCATCATTATTAGAAAGTATTCCCTCTCCTAATGATTTACTGTTGCGATAAAGCTGAGGATATGGATCAAGTTGGGGTAAGAATTTACCTCTGCAAGTAGCTAAAGACAGAGTGAAGGTTATTGTTTTGTTTGAAGTCTTACTTATTTTGCAATTTGAAAGGGGATAAATGAAGAGCAAAATCTAATACTTACCATGTCTGCCTGACACTCCTGGAAAAGACACAAAATGAGCAAACCTCATATTGACCCTGGAATGAAGCAGCACTGTAGAACTACGTACAAAATAATACAGCAATTACATTTGCATTAGAGATGCTATACAATAGCTCCTAATGTCAAAGGAAGTTATTGAATTTAAAATTGTGTTTATTTCCTTAGAATTTCATACAATATAATACCGTATTTTGAGTTAGCGATTTGGCAAATTTGTCTCACGGTGATGTCCTGTTCCCTTCAACGGCATTCTCTTTATCACCTATGTGGTGGACTGAAAGGAATACTTCATTTACTTTTCAGGTCTGCTGTGGCTATATGCACGTTCCAGCAGACTATTATAGTCCTGTGGATTGGAAGATTAACTGAAATACAGAAATGAGTATTTTTTTTTTCCTGTATTCAAGAGTTTGTTTGTTTGTGGGGGGGGGTTGTTGTTTTTTTGTTTGTTTGTGTGTGTGTGTGTGTGTGTGTGTGTAGACTTTCAAGCCAAATCCCATACTGGAAAGCCCTGGTTGAGTGGCTGTGTAAGAGGAAGTTAAATCCTTCCACCTCTAATGGAAATATTTAAAACAAGTTTTAAACCTTCCCAACTATTTGTAGTGCTCCTTTTATTAAGTTAGGAAGAAATTATGATTTTTCTATCATGAAAACAATACCACTATCCAGAGCATTTGTGTCTTCAAAGACCGATAAAAGCTGTAAACACAGAGTTGCCAGAAAGATCAATGTGTCTTACAGGAGCTGTGAAAGTGCTGAAGATGATTTGAGCATAGGGCAGCAACACTCGAGGCAGCTGTGGCAGCCAGCAACAACTACACAGTCTCTCCACCCAGATAGGGGTGCTGTGAAACCCAAAGCACAAGCATATGTAATAGTAATATTACATATTACAAAATGTAATAACATCTTTAATGGCCTTGTGAATCACGCATACAGAGCTTTTTAAACAGTACCAGCGTACTCAGTTTGTAACATTCAAGGGATACAATTTATCTTGCCCAGGTCGGAACCTCATCAGTGCCTCATCTTGATACTAGGATGGATGTGTGTACAGTTTAAAAATATTTTATTCGAAACAATTGCTATATTATTATTATTTTCTGTGTGGTTTTATGATAGGAATAGGTGTCATCTTCTTAAGCTGCTATCGCTGCAAATGTGATGGCATTAGCTAAATGTGTTGGTCTGGCACCACCTCTGTAACACTCCTAAGGCTGCTAGTCAGCCACTGCTTCACTGCCTACCTTCCACAGGTGTACCTGGAAGCAGTGGATATTTCACGTCGCGTTGTATTGGAAGAACCCTTAAGCTGCTTTCTGACCCCAGTGGCTCTCTGGAAGTTATCAATGCTCTTGAGCCTCCAGGTTATCTGGATGTGATAGCTAAAAAGCTGTCTTAATAAAATGACTTGTGAGAGATTTGCCAGGATCCTTCCATGTATTTGAAAGTATGCTGCAGTTAGTGCAAAGCAACACATAGAGATCTTGCAGTATATTCCCAGTAGAGTTTCACATCTCACCATAAATGGCTTATCAAATGGCTCTGTATCGTTTACATCTGTGTGGAGTATGAATGGTTTGTTAGACACACTTTGTCAACAACCTCTACAAATGCATTTATGTTAAGTGTTGAACATTTCATTATAAATGGCTTACAGAACGTATCTATAACCTTGATAACTCCATTCACTTTGTTAGTAATAGCTCCTGGAACACTCAAAGCATAACAATAACCAAAATGTATATAAATATTTCATCACAAATCTATTGTTACTTATTTATAACATGCTCACCGAAAGCATTACAGAATATTTATTAAACATTTATAGATTATTTTTGCTACAACTTGTATGTGATATAAATGCATTATTCATCTCTTAGTAAATCACCGTTGGGCATCCCTTAAAAATAAAGTGGTACCAAGAGGATTTTGGGTCTGTAGAATTTGAACAGGTTCATTTTAATCATGTGCAATTCAGATTCTGTTTTGTGTTTATTTCTGTTGAGTTACACGAAGAAGGAAATAAATAAACAGAAAAACATCTCTCAGTAAAGACAAAATGAGGAAATTGTTGCCTTGAAATCCTGACTGTTTAGCGTGCTCTGTCTCTAATATCTGCCAGCAATTGCACTCCAAACTCATGAAACTGCAAACCCTGCTTCCATTCTCACAACTATTCCAGTGGGTTAGATAGCATGTTTTCTGGAACAAATAATCTGGAATGAAGTCTGCTTTCTGTAGCTACAGCTTTTATTGGATCTGTGTTACTTTTCCAGTACCTCAGCCTCATTCACTCGCTCACTGGAATAGTGGACAAAGCACACAGATTCATTGTGTGCACATCACCATATGTAGGCGGATCAAATGAATTTGGATATGTGGTTGTTTGGCCTTTTTTTAATGGTTTATTTGATGCCAACAGTCTACAGAGAAGAATCAGGATGGTTTTTTTTAAGTTATCATATAGTAAATATATTACTTCTATGTTACAGAGGGGACAATTTAGGATTCTGATCCAGAAGGCAGTTTTACAGTGGTTCAGTAATACATATGAATAGCTCCTTTGCCCTGTGTGAAGTTACTTGAATGTTTAAATAAGGGCAAGAACCAATTTCATGTTGGTAACAAGATGCTATCAACATTTATCTATCTATTCTCTGACACAGTTTCCTTTAGCACTTTGGTATTCAATAACTATAAATAGATGGAGTAATTTAAACTCTTACCTAGTGCTCAGAAGAGCTTGATTCCCCCAGAACAAGCACATAATTTTATTGAAATCACTATGAATACATGCAAGATACAGTTTAAAACGTCTTAAATTACTTTTTTTTTAATGCATCTATTCATCTGTTCTCAAGTAATATTTCCTCATTAAGTGTGACTGTGTTACTGTTTATTTCTTATCTTTTGTTCTAAATGATAGTCTATTTAATTAATTTTGCTCTAATATAGAGGGCGATATAGCTGAATGTTTCCATAGGTGAGGGTGTTATCAAGATTATCAAGATAATCTCTCAAACTGATTTTCTCCTGACCTTGTGATGTTTGCAGAACGTTTGATTTGTGGCTAGTGTGCTTGGATAAAATGCTGCTTATTTTTTTCAGGGAAGATGTTTAGAATATCTGTGAGGTAGCAGAAGTATCAATTTTTATTTAGTATTTACAGTCTACCTTTCAAACTCGTATGTACCTTGCAGACTTCTTGTTTTGTCTTGTCATACCCACACAACATTGAAACCTAAGAGAAAGAGAAGGGGAAGATGGAGAGATTGAGCACTGTATACTCCTCATATGAACCCAACATCTTTGACCTATGTATGTGTGTATTATGCATTTATTTTCTCAGTGGAGTTTTGTAGTCTTATGTTACCTATGTATAGCAAACTATTTTCACTGAGGAGGGAAACTCAGTAATCACAGGTGTGCACAGTTTATGACTTCTGGCTAGTCTGTTCATATGTAGAGGAAAAAGTGCAGTGATCCTTTTGTGACTGTGGCCATTGCTACGTGCTGTCAGTGCAAGGACAGGTCTGATGTAGTATCTGGAGGAAAAACGACTTCTCTGTGTCGTTCTTAACTTACAACTGGTTTCATGTATGTTGGGGAGGGGGAGTAGATACAACTTGACTTTACAGCTCTTTCGTCACTGTGTTTCAATCTTTTATTTTGAAGGTATTTTGATCTGGAAATGATACTTGTTTAGCCGTTCTTCTCACATCTGTTCTCTAAAGCTTGTAAGAGGCCCCACTTCATAGCAAGTCTTTAATTTGTCTTTCAGTATTTCAGGTGTGTGTTTAACTGTTTGTATTTTGGATGTGTGGATTTGATATGAATCTACTAACAGCCTGACACAATTTGGTGCAGTGGCCACTGTTAACAGGCGGTGTTTCTTCAAAAAGAAGTGAACATTGTTAGATATTTCTGGCATTTTCAAATGCTCATTAGTGTCATCCTCAGGGGTCTAAATGGTCATTATTAAAGAATGAGTTCCCAAGAGAAAAAGACTCTGCCAACAGAAGCCAACAAGTGACAGAAGTTCAGTATTTGCTAGGCGAGTCACTTATTGAGGTGGTGCATGGCTAAATTAGCTTTCAAAGTCTTAAGCTGAACATGTAAAGAACACTGATGTCATGTGGCATATTCTCCAGAGGTTAAATTTAGGTTCCACAACTCACACTGCCAATTTTAAAGGGAGGGAAATGTCAGCTAGCACAGAGCTGAGGTTGAGGTTTTGTTGCTTGTGCAAATTCCACTGACATTGACATTAACTAACTCTGGAAGATGAACTATGGATCTGCTTCAGCTGTCCATGATTTCATCTGTATTGCTTGTTAGTTCTCCAGTTTGTTCCAGCACAATACCAATTTGCTCCAGTTGACTTGACAAGCTTATGTTTTGTGCCTCTTATTTGTCTGGAGGTAATTTATAATCCCAGTTACATCCACTGCGTGATTGCACAAACAGACAGGTATTATTTGTGCTGTTTGCCAACACTGGGAAGTTACATAATACTGAAGCAGCAAGTACATAAACATGGATTTTCACAGTGCAAATTCAAGGACCAAGTGTCTGTAATATCAGCAGAAATGTTAAGCTTCAGAATACTCACAGAGAATTTATTTTTGAAGCGAAAACTTTTCAAAATCAACACAAAGATGACACTGGAATTTTTTTCCCCCATTTAAAATCTTACTTTCTTTTTACCTAAAAGAATGCATCTCTGCGTTTTATTTAGATAGAAGATTCTATGGAAAACAGGAATTTCTTTGTGGACTACACAAAGATGTTTTCCTGCAAAGGTGACAAGTAATACTCTTATGGCTGCTTTGAACTACCCACTGCTTGGTACCCTCAAATTCTCTTCTGGGCTTTATGCAGCTCCAGCTTAGTCAGCGAGAGATGCCACATTCACTTAATTAGGCATTGGACCATGCCTTGCCACCCCCATCAATTGCTGTTTTAATTCAAAGCATCCCTAGAGCTCCTTCTATCAGTGGTGTTCATTCTGTGATATTCTCAGGAACAAATCACAGTAGTTGTTTAATTAAAGCAATGTTAAAATTAAAAAAAAACCCAACAAACCAAACCAAACAAAACAAAAACCAACCTCCAGAAGTGTTTTGGGGGCAACTTGTGATGAGCTGTGCAAGCATTCAGCAGTGACATGGATTAAACTCTTGCTGTCCTGTTTGTGGCACTGTCACTAAGAAGCCAACTTGTGTGGGTCATTACTGCCTGCTATGCCAGAGGCACCATCCCAGAACTGGGATGGGAGGGATGTTCCAGGGCCTCTGATCTTGGCACCAGCTGCTTCAGTTGGATCTATATGGATGCGTGTGTTCATGTTCTGTGTTCCTCCATGCTTTCTAACCTGCTTTCTCTGGTTTTACTGTCATAGTATGTTAAGAGATATGGGTTGTCTTGAGCACAAAGCCTTGATGTTGTCTGGCTGGGGTGGTATGCTCCCACGTTCCATATCCAGGCTTGTGTTTTGCCAGGCACACAAGGAAGTAGCAGTGGTATGCAAATAAGTCAGAAGGAACAACCAGATGAAAATCCAACAATGTCATATGACAGGTATCTGAATATAGCTGCTTCTTCCCCCCAGGTCTGAACCACACCAAGAGTGATCCTAATGTGGCTTTTCATTCTCTTAGCTAATCACAGACCCATGGCTGCCTGCAAACCAGTAAGCAGCAAAGGAGTGAAACCTATTTCACTATCCACAGAGGTCACCTTTTTGATAAAAGCACAAAACAGCTAATTAAATTAATGTAATAATTGTAGCTAGCCAATTACCTATTTCCTACCTGTACTGTGCTCTTAATGAGCTCAGCTAATGAACTGTAATGTAATTACATTCAAGGAGGGAGCTAGAGGAATAAAAGAAACAGTGGTCTTTATATAAGCCAGCCCCTAATATATTTTATAAAGGTAGTGGGGAGGAAAAAAAAAAAAAAAGTTTAAAATTGTTGAAAGGAAAATCATAGAATCATAGAATGGTAAGGTTGGAAGGGACCTCAAGGATCATCTAGTTCCAACCCCCTGCCATAGGCAGGGACACCTCCCACTAGTACAGGTTACTCAAGGCCTCATCCAAGCTGGCCTTGAACACATCCAGGGAGGGAGCATCCACAACCTCCCTGGGCAACCTGTTCCAGTGCCTCACCACCCTCACTGTATAGAACTTCCTCCTAACATCTAGTCTAAATCTCCCCTCTGCCAGTTTAAGCCCATTGCCCCTTGTCCTGTCATTGCAGGACCTTGTAAATAATCCTTCCCCAGTCTTCCTGTAGGCCCCCTTCAGATACTGGAAGGCTACTATCAGGTCCCCTCGAAGCCTTCTCTTCTCCAGGCTGAAGAGCCCCAACTCCCTCAGCCTGTCCTCATAGGAGAGCTGCTCCAGCCCTCTGATCATCTTTGTGGCCCTCCTCTGGACCCGCTCCAACACTTCCATGTCCTTCCTGTGCTGAGGGTTCCAGAACTGCACACAGTACTCCAGGTGGGGTCTGACGAGAGCAGAGTAAAGGGGCAGAATCACCTCCCTTGCCCTGCTGGCCACGCTTCTCTTGATGCAGCCTAGGACTCGGTTGGCTGTCTGGGCTGCATGTGCACACTGCAGGCTCATGTTGAGCTTTTCATCAACCCAGACTCCAAGGTCCTTTTCCTCAGGGCTGCTCTCCAGCCATTCACCACCCAGCCTGTATTTGTGCTTGGGATTGTGCCTACCCAGGTGCAGGACCTTACACTTGGCCTTATTGAATTTCATCAGGTTGGCCTGGGCCCAACTCTCCAGCCTGTCCAGGTCCCTCTGGATGGCATCCCTGCCCTCTAGCAAGTCGACTGTGCCACACAGCTTGGTGTCATCTGCAAACTTGCTGAGGGTGCACTCCATTCCTCTGTCCATGTCACTGACAAAGATGTTAAACAGCACTGGTCCCAGCACTGACCCCTGAGGGACACCACTTGTCACTGGTCTCCAGGTGGACATTGTGCCGTTGATCGCCACTCTCTGGGTTCGACCATCCAGCCAATTCCTTATCCAGCGAGTGGTCCATCCATCAAGTCCATGCTTTTCCAGTTTGGTGACCAGGATGTCATGTGGGACAGAGTCAAATGCTTTACTCAGGTCCAGGTAGATGACATCAGCTGCCTTTCCCTTGTCCACTGTCGCTGTGACTTCATCATAGAAAGCCACTAAATTTGTCAGGCAAGATCTGCCCTTGGTGAAGCCATGCTGGTTCCCACCAATCACCTCTGGTTTGTTTTCCATTTGCCTTAGCAGGACTTTCAGCAGGATCTGCTCCATGATCTTGCCAGGCACAGAGGTGAGGCTGACTGGTCTGTAGTTTCCAGGGTCATTCTTTTTACCCTTCTTGAAGATGGGTGTTATGTTTGCCCAAATGTTTAGTGAGGAAAAGAGGTTTCAGATTTGAGTCCCACTGAGGCCCTGTCTGGAATTCTGAACATGGAAAATATCCCTGTCATTACAGAAATCATTAAAAAAATCCTCATTAATCTTTTTTCTGAGACCATGCTTATAAAACTGGTGAAGGCAAATGAGAATTTAAATGAAACTGCAGATCTAAGGTGTCATTGTACAGAGTCAAAATGTGCATCCTGCAAAAGCCTGATCCAAGTGCCTGATGTGTTATAAAGGCCTGTTTGGTCTGGGTTTAATTTTGCCTTTGGGTTTGTGGCATATTTGAATGTATTCTGGCCAGCAAACTAGGCTTCCCATGGGCAGTGGTGAAGCATGTGATGTGTCCTCCAGTTTCCACCTGGTGAAGGGTGGGACAGGTTGTTCTTGGCAGACGGATCCTTAACCAGACTCTGGATTTTATCTCACAGGTTTCTGAATATAGTGATGGAGCTTTGTGTGGAGACTGCTTTAGTAAAGCATTAAAAGGCGTAGGGTGAAAGTGAAGTAAAACTGAGAATCATGGTGTGAAAATTCAGGGCACTTTTGCTGTGAATTAGGTTACGCTTAAGCTATTAGGGAGGCAGTGCAGTAGATCTACTAACTGTGCCTTTTCAGAGCTGCTGGAAAGCAATTCACATTTCTACTTCAGTATCATAAAATCCAGCACTAGTTTTAATTATTAATAGGCTTCAAACTATTATTATTTGCTTGCACATACACATTAATAATTACATAGGTTTGCTAATTTCTTGTTTTATTCAGAAATAAATAAATAAACCATGACAAGATGCTCAGAGTCCTCAAGAGAGTATGTTCTCCTCTGATGGGCAAGTAACATCTGTGGGCATTTTGCAGGCTTCACAGCTTGTCTGTCACAAACTTGGTGATTCAGAAAATTTACTAGCGTTCACCTAATGATTAATTAGCCTTCTCTGTAAGGAATGGGGTCTCTTGATTGTGCATACTGTCACCAAGAGTTTCATCTGTTTGCTGTAACATGTATGCTGGAGACTTAATAAGAGGATTTCCAGCAGGCAAGACATGAATTGAGATTGTTTTTGTGTGAAGTTCAGCTCTAAACATTTAAGGAAATCTTCAAGGATTTTAATCAGTATAGATCCGTAGAAAAAATTGTTTTGTATTAATGAAAACATTGCAGGATAGTATTTGTAACTAAAATTATTTGGCTGGAAATACATTATATTATCACAGAACCTTAGAAGCTGTAAGGGACCTCCAGAGATCGAGTCCAACCTCTCTGTCAAGGCAGGATCTCCTAGGGTAGTTTGTGCAGGAATGCATCCAGGCAGGTGTTGAAAGTCTCCAGAGAAGGAGAGTCTGCAATCTCTCTGGGCAGCCTATTTCAGGGCTCTGTCATCCTCACCATGAAGAAGTTTTTCCTCATGTTGAGATGAAATCGTCTGTGTTCCAGTTTGTAGTTGTTGCTCCTTGTCTTATTGCTGCTGACCACCAAAAAGAGGTTGGCCCCATTCACTTGACACCCACCCCTCAGATAGTTGTATATATTAATGAAATCTCTTTCTTCTCTTCTCCAGACTAAACAGCCCCAGGGCTCTCAGTCTCTCTTTTGTATTAGATAAAAGGCAGAGGTAGAAAGTATTTTAACAAAAATAGTCTTGCCTACTTGTAATACATACTGCCAAAAATGTGTTTTAAAAGACAATTTAGTTTGCAGAGTATGTTATGAATCTGCTTGGCAAAGCCTGCATGTATCCTTCTGTTTCATGAAATCTTCAGTTGTGGAGTCTGAGGTCTTTAATGTTTTGAAGGAAAGGTAAAATTGACACTTCAGGAATGAAATCAAAATAATTTATTGCCTGCATAGAAAGATACAGACTTGTTCTTGTGGGTGGATACATTCAAATCTGGCATGTTGCTTATGAAAATAAATACTTGGTTAATTGTCACCTCAATTGAAAATCTCAAACTTTTAGCAGATGACTTGCATCAGGTGTGCCTCATGAGATATGTTAAGATTGATTGCTCACATCTGATGAGATGTCCACAGCACAATTTCTCTACCTCAGGTGTATATTGACAAGAGAATTGCTAACTAACTTTAACTGATGGCAGCAACTCAGTTCCCTCAGGTAGTAGCAAGCAATGATTATAGTAATCATAGCTGCTTCAAGCTCTTCCATCCCACCTGTGATGGTCTGCTGCCATCTCCTCTGAGATGCAGCAGGGAGTTGTCACTAGTTCTATGTTTCTCTTTGAAATACTCTATGGTCTGATAGACTATTATTTGTCATGTTAACTTCTCCCTTTTCTCTCATTCTAAGGGGAGTGGAAGCGAACATCTCCTATGTAGAAGCAGCAATAGCTGTAGGAAGAAGAAAGATATGCCCAAGCTAGGTTTGTGGGTTTGTTTTGGTTTTATTTGTTTTCAGGTGATGCTTTGCTACTGGAAGGCTGAAAACCTTTTTATTTACTTTCTCTTTGTGTACACATAGAAGATTCCCCAGCCAGGTTAATTTTTACTGGTGCAATTCTGGTTTCTTCTGGTAGTTGTCTCCCACTCCATCACTCCTTTTTATGCTTGTTACCATCTCTCCAGGTATGAAGATAAGCATGTTTTTCTGTCCCTATGTCTGTATCTAGAGAGCAGAGGCAGAGATGGCTGACTGACTTGACTTACCTGAGTGCAACTATAACAAAAGAGTGAACCCCATGTTGGCTGTGATTCAAATCAAAAGATAGAATATACTTCGTATAATCTCTTTGCTTATCTTCATACTTATCCCCATGAATTAGTCTGGAAAGCAGAAGAAGAACCATGCACCCTTTGTAAGGCCTCCTTACAGCCTGACAAATCTGGCTGTGATTCTATGGTTCTGCTCGGTTGGAGACTAAAGGGAAGACTTGGACATCTTCTGGACTATCTTCCTACTGGTAGCACTGTCATTCTTTCCTTGTCCAGATTCAGAGTAGTGAGCTGTGGTGGAGCCTAGAAAAGGACCTGTATATCTAGAGGAAGCTGGAGTGGTTAAAGAACAGATTCTTGCAAGTTGTGTTTTACTTGGTTCACTGTTTTTTCAGAGAGTAAAGCAAAATCATTCTATAAAATTAGTGTGTTCCAAGAATTTTTATAGCAAATAAATTTCAGTCTTGGAAGGAGATTATTTTTTGCAGGAGATATCTGTGGTGTTCTCATAGAGTCATATAATCAACCAGGTTGGAAGGGACCTCCAAGATCATCCAGTCCAGCCTATCACTCAGCCCTATCCAATCAACTAGACCATGGCACTAAGTGCCTCATCCAGTCTGTTCTTGAACACCTCCAGGGATGGAGACTCCACTGCCTCCCTGGGCAGCCCATTCCAATGCCAATCACTCTCCTAATATCCAGCCTATGCCTCCTCTGGAACAACTTGAGACTGTGTCCCCTTGTTCTTTTGTTGGTTGTCTGGGAAAAGAGACTGACCCCAACCTGTCTACAACCTCCTTTCAGGTAGTTGTAGACAGCAGTGTTGGTTTGGCTATTTGTTTTTGTTGTTTTTTTCTCTCACATATCCAATAAAGACCCAGGAAAATACCATGTGACTTGGATGTCTAATTAAAACTATTCAGCACAGCTTGAATTTACAATTTTGATTTCTTGCAGTAGTCTGCTTATGAACAATCTAGAGGCAAGGACTTATTCATAGAAACTGGTGAGTAAATAATTTTCAGATAATGAAAACATTCAAAAAAGTCAAGATAGTTAATTAGTGAGCAGAAGAAATTAAATTAATTGAATGAATAATTCATAATGAATTATGCGCTCAGCTCTATTTTACATTGTGTGGAAGGTCTGAAGAAGAGACAGTGTTTGAATTAACTCCAAATGGAAAACACATCTCTATTTCTGCTGTGTTGAGGTTATTTATTGATGTGTAAAAACAAGCTGGGTGAGCCAGTCTATTTAATCATTTTACTGTTTTTTTGCTCTGTAATGTGAATCATGCTGGAATTGAGACCGTAGATGGTTTGCCTGCAAATATGCATTAGGGAATATGTTTTGCAGGGCTCTTTGTTTCTTTAAATATATTTAAATAGGATGAGAGAAGTATGATCAGAGCTGAAAATGCTCTGTAAAAGCTACAAATTAGGTATATGCCACAGTACCAATACTTGCAGTTGACACATGTCACAGCCTTGGCAAAATACTTCAGGTGTCCAAACACATCTTGTATGGAACTCTGTTGAAAATATAGTTGTCTGAAGCTGTGTTTGTTTTCTTGGGCTTGGAGAGAGGGTTACTGCTAGTGTTGTCTTTCTCTTTCTTCTTCTTCTCTCTTTATTCTTTCCTCCCTCTATTCTGCCCTGGTGAGACCGCACCTGGAATACTGTGTCCAAAAGACACAGTGATATATCGGAGTGAGTCCAGTAGAGAGTTATGAGGATGATTGCAGAACTTAGTCTATCATCACTGGAGAGATATTCAAGAGACCTGGGGCTGTGTAGTCTTGAGAAGGCTGAGAGGGGATTTTATCAATGTCTATAAATAACTGAGGGGAGATGAAGGTGCCAGGCTCTTTTTTGGTGGTGCCCAGTGATAGGACAAGGAGCAAAGGGTTAAAGCTAGAACACAGAAGGTTCCACCTCAACGCAAGAAGACGCTCCTTTACCGTGAGGGTGATGGAGCGCTGGAACAGGCGCCCAGAGAAGTTGTGGAGTCTCTTTCTCTGGAGACTTTCAAAACCCTCCTGAATGCATTCCTGTATGACCTGCCCTGTGTGATCCTGCCTTGGCAGGGGGCTTGGTCTCAATCTCTGGAGGTCCCTTCCAAGCCCTAGTATTCTGTGATTTAAAAAAAATTTTTTTTTTTCCTGCATTGATTGCTTCTAATCCTTTCAGGGAGGGAAATACAAAGTCTAATGGCAATTAAATAGTGAAAGATTGGAAACCCATATGGGTGCTGAAGGGGGTGAATGTGCTTCTGTGTTAAGATACAATGGACAATGAATGATCAGATCTCACCTCTGTGTCCTTTTACCCCTTTTTACCTGCCACAGTAAACAAAACTTCTAAGAACAGTATTATAGGACTTGAAAGAAAGGGTTTGCAAAATTATTTATATTCCGTGTACAGCCATAAAATGCAACTCCCATTGTTTCTTGTGACCATATGCGGGCTAGTGATCCAAACAATTAGACAGGAGCTACATCTACTCCAAAGTGTAACTTCTGGTCTCAAGGCAGCGTGACTTAGGGTGGAATCTCAAAGTGTCACTGCTTCATGCAGCTGTGATTCTCCTAGTTTGAGAAGAGCCAGATGCAACATTATCCTGGGGAAGGAAGTACTTGTGTTATCATCTCTGTGGATATTAGATATAGATTAAGTGATCTACTGGTCCACATTATCTGCAATAGGAGTGGAAGTGACTGAGTTTTTCTTGATTGAAAGCATGGCTGTGCAGGTAGAGATAAGATAATTACAAAGCTGAGTAATACTATCCAGCACCACCTAATATTGTCAGACAGTCCTTTTTTATTCAGTTTTCTTCTCGCAGAGAGAAATGCTGTATTACAGGTGTAAACCCCCAAAGAAACAGTATGTATGTCTAGGTATTGATAATGTATGCATGGAGAGAGATTGCAAATATCCCTGGAAACCAACACTGTGTTATAACAGATGGACGTTTCCGAAAAGGCTTTCTGAATAGGTTTAAGGTAGTTAAAGGTAGTTCCCATCCTACTCAAGGTGATGCATTTAAGCCACAGCACAGGCAGTTGCTATGCTAGAAATGCATCTACCATTTATCTGATTTTCTCTACTTCACGTGAATCTGGTTAAACTAATGTTGGGGTTCTGTTAAGGAGAGCTAGTGGCTTAAATTATGGGCTAGTTTCTGCAGTATTAATAAATCTGATCCTGATTGTTAAGTCCTGAGAAATCCTAACTATGGAAAAGGTAACTGAAGCACTGAGGTGGAAAATCTAGGCCAGTAAAAACTAAAACCAGATCACAAAATTATCTTTATTTGTGTTTTATTTCTTTACAGTTCCAAAAGCAGTTCCTAATTGCCAACACACTTAAGCCCTTGAAATCCTTCTTATAGCTTATTCAGTACAAGAATCAGGTAGCAGGTGGGTTGTGTTATCCATTTACTTCAGGTCATCTCCACAACGGCAGGTACAGAGTATGAACTGATTGGATGAAACACATGCTCTGATTGCAGGTGGTTGGAAGGGATGTGGAAAGAATGAAAAATATAATTGTAACTGGTTGTGTTAGAGAGAAAAGCAAGCTAGAATTTAAAAAAAAAAAAAAAAAAGTTGTTGTGCATCACTGAACAGGCATTTAGATTTGACTGCAATAGTACAGAGTTTGTCATGGCAGTTTAGTTAACATGTTTGGATTTGGTGAAAAAGAAAGTGTCTTTGATGGTTCCACAGAAAGTGGAATATTTGGGATTGTGCAGGTGGCTAATTCTATAAGTTCATGCAGTTCAGTGCCCCACTCCACTGTGAAACTTCTGAGTGGAACAAAATTCATGGAACTTGGGGGAGAAAAATGGTTAAACTACTCCAAAGAAAACCACCTTTTTGCTTTGTGTTCACAATTGTGGATTCTGTCATTCTGTTTTACGTGATTGTTGGATGAGATGTCATTGATAGCTCAGTGGAGGGAAGTGTCATCAAGGTGAAGATTCCATAAGTACTTTTGAAATCATGGCAAAATTTGCATCTTCAATTATAACATTTTATAGAAGAATATTGTCTTTGACACTTTTAAAATATCTTCAGTGCTATTGCAGAGGCCAGGTGGAGCTGTGCAAACAGATTCGTCTTGCTCCCACCAAACATAGCTGGAGTGATTCCACTGACCATCCTCTGGCTGGTAGCATGCTCTAGCAATGGCCAGCTCTGGCCTCTCTTCAAACATCAGTGGCATCACTTAGTAGCAGTTGTGCCATGGATGTTTTTAGTACTATGGACACCTGGCCTACTCCACAATGAAAACAGACTGCTTTATTTTTCTGCAAGCCAACAAACAGCTGTCAGATGGTGACAACCACAGGTTCTTGCCAGCTTTACCAATTATTGGTCTATAAATCAATATTTTGACATGTTAACCATGTAGTTGAGTGAGATAGCACTGAAGAGATAGAAGGTGGTAAAGTAAGGTGGGAAGGGGTAGTTGGAGGGAAGCTTGGTAACCGCCTTCATTGGGTAGAAGAGACATTATCTGCTTTGGTGGACTGAATTCTGTCTTGTTTAAAGAGTATTCTTCAGTAGTTATCCTCTTTGCTGCTGCTCTTGTCTGCAACTGCTACAGCTTTTATCTGCTGATTTCAGTAATGCCTACCTGTCCAAACATGTCCTTCTCCTGTAATGCAGAGGCACAGGAATATTTTATGACATCCTGAATTCATGATAGATGGGAAAATGGCAAATGGATTTGAAAAAGGGTTTCTCAAAGGATTTTTATGTTCTACCGGTAATTCTGCAGTGTCTGCAAGTGAAGAAATAGTGCATTATGTATGGATAATGTATATCTAAATCAGCTGTGAATGCTGGCACAGGCTTACCAAAGTGGGTGTCTGTGTTGAACAGGCACATAAATGTTTGCTCTTGAAGACTACGAATATGATTGACCGGCATCTGCCCAAGCTTCTGGGGTATGAACAGCATGAGGTCAAAACACATTCATATAAAAGCAGATGGCTTAATGTTTGTCTATTATTTTATCAGTCTTGGCAGGGTAGTCAGTACAGAAACAAAATGCTGGAAGTCTGGGGAGAATAGGCTCTGTCTTTCTGGTGGTTGGGCAAACAGGAGTTTGACAAAATTATGCAGACATAGGGGTTGGAAGAGACCTCTGCAGCTCACTCCAGCAACAGCTCTTTTGTTATCCATACAGAATGTATTTTGCATATTTCTCAGATATTTTTATGTCTTCCTTTCCTAGCTGATTGAGTTGTTTTCTCTGTGTCTACCATATATTTGACTTGGGAAAAAAAATCTAATTGGTAGTCTATTACTAGGTGTGTTAATGACTTGATAAAGTTTTGAAATTCAGCATCACAAATGCTATCCTGTCTATGTAGCTCTTAATACCTTTGCTGTTTCACTTTCTTACTTGATGATCAGTATTTGGTGGAATATGTTCTGCAATTACAATAAGAGATTTAATGTTGTTCTGAACTCTGCCAAAGTCTGATTAGATTTTCTGCTTTGGCCTAAGTCACTTCTTTGTGCTTCAATTTTCTCTATATAAAATGTTTAGATTGCAGGGCTTTAGATTGGAGATCCCTAGTAATTAACTGCAAGTCTGATTTTTAATTCAGCATAAGGTTAAGCAGCTTCCATAAAGCAAAATCCTATTTATTCAGAATGAAAGGATTATAGGGAAGACATAAAAGTAACAGTTAAGCAGTTTACATACAAGTCTGGGTTCCCAGGAAGTCATCAGGGTTGACACGGAACCCCTACCAGAAAGGTAGTATATAATACCTTCTTTTAGGAGTTTTGGTAGCAATTCCATGGCACTCCTTGATCACAGAATAGACTTCTTCCTGTCGGTAAGAGCATTCACTGTCTGCATTTATCAGTCACTTCTTGATTTCCTCAGGAAATAAACTCTGCAGCTGCCTACAATATTGTTAACTTACCATCTGCACTAGTGACCTGAATTCCTGCAGGACATCCTCCTTAGCTGCAACATCTAAGCAGACATACCAGTATCACTGCTGCTGGCTTGAAGTAGGCAAGCTACAAAGCTGGATTGGGAAGAGAGTATTTTAGGAAAAAACCCTGAATGTGTGCCCTGTACTTATGCTTTTCCTGGACCATTAGCTTTGGCAAAGGGGAGGTGAGTTGAACCCTGCACTGGACTTTGGTCTGACCCTTTATGAATGTTCTTATGCTCTTAGCAGTCAGACACATCTAATACAGTTGTTCATCAGTTTTCGGTGGTACTACAGCCTGCCCAGAAGACCTGACAGAGTCTACACTTGGTACAGTATAGTGAGAAACAAGCCCTGGTGTGAAGATCTTTACAAACTAACTAGACTAGAATAGCAAAGGTTAGGTGGAAACTAACAGTTGAGTGAAATTACGTGATTTGTTCAAAGAGAAACAGTGGGAACTGGGAGAAGCATCAAGGTCTTGTTTGCTTGTTTACCCTGTAGGTCAAATAGCTTAGATTTTACATTTCTGTTGCAACTTCTTTTGTGTTTACTTAGACCTTCATTTCAAAATGTTAATATGTCTCCTTTTGCAGCCATCATCTTTTCATGCTTACTTATTCTCTTCTATATTAATGAAAGTTGTGAAGTTCAAATTGTATCATGTCAGTCAGGATGGGTGAGAAAGCTGCACATTTTTCTTATCTTGGATCTAGATTGTTCTAACTACTAGCATGTCATTTAATTCTAATACTGTTGAAACCTGGGATGGTTTCAGTGCTTTTTCTAGGCAGGATTTTTTGCTAAATTGAAGTATCCTGGTATTTGTAGGGCTGAGCAGTTACCCAGTCTCACTGTACATATCAGAGAGTTGAGCCCAAGAGAGGCTGAGAACTTGTCTCTTCATCCAACATGAACTTGTAATTCTTCAGTGGTCTGTCTTTCACTGCAGAGAGGTATAAACACTTTTAGCAATCCTGTAAACAAGTATTGAATAGATTGAAACTTAAAAAAAAATTGAACAGGTTCTTTTGTCAGTCTTCTTTTGTTCATGTCTTGATTTGTTTCTGTTCTCCAACTACTTCACTTTTTCTATTTCTAACTTTTTTTCTCTCCTTCTGTGAAAGACTACCTGTCTGTCCCCTGGTAATAGTAGAATTTATGCCAGAAGCTCCTTCTTCAAAACATATCTCCGCAAAAAAATCTCAAGTGGGCACTGCTCTCTCTTGAAGTCTGGAGTCCTTTCTACAAAAAGAAGAAAATCACACACTACCATTCCCAAAGACCAAGTCAGNTTTTCTTTTCTTTTTTTTTTCTTTTTTTTTTTCTTTTTTTTAATTAGATGTTTGAAATGGCAGTCACTTTGAAATCTTGTATTTTTGCACATTCTCCATTCTCTTGTTTGGCAGCAGCAGGGAAGGCCTCTTTAACCTTGAGGATAGTGAAGGAAGACATAAAAATGAGAACTGAGGCAGTGATAGGGAATGGGAGAGATGAGAGGCCAAGGTGGATGTGGTGTGGTTTGCTTGGGAGACCTAAAGACATAAACCAGCTCCACTGCAGGACTCTCATTTCCAGTACCAAGTTCTGGTGGAATTCAAAACCCAAGTGCTGAGCAGCACTCAGTGTACAGCAAAGATGCAGATGTACTTTCAGGTGACAGGAGAGGTGGTTGCAACTGGGAGCAGAACTGGTTCTCCCTCTGTGGAATAAAAATCTAAATGCATGACATAGAATGGTGCAAACACTTTTTTTCTTACTGTCCTCAAACCACGTTTAGAATATAGTTTAATGTAGTATTTCCCCATCTATTTCACAGTAGTCATAGTGAAACATTAGTTCTTAGAACTGCCATCTGATGGCATGCATATCTTGGGTTTGGGTCAAAGCAACTTCAGCAGTTCAGCAGAGCTTGAATTCAGAGATCGTGCAGGTAACTGTAGTCATAAAATTAGTTTAATTTGATTACTCATACTGCTATAAAAGCGGTAAAAAATGAAACCTGGGTCCTGCTATGACATTGAGTGCTTGATCAAGCAGGAATACTTCTGGTTTCTCTTCATATATACCAAAACCCCAGCAGAGGACTGCACTACTTTGTAGTCTTATCACCACACACAAAAAAAGAAACCTTACTTTGTTCTAACCTGTCTTTGTTCTAATTTTACTTGTTTTAAGTCCAAAAATTCAGGGCATTGGAGGCCTGCTAAAAGATTTGAGATGTTCTAGGTGTAAATAATAAATGGTAACAGTAAATACTTCATTACAGTTGAAGTATTTAATGTGTCCCTTAGTAAAGGTATTTCAGACCAGTTGATCAAATGTGTGTAGCAAAGATGCTCTCAGGAAAGTGACACTTCAAATTGTGAAGTAAAATTTGACATCTCTCCTGACAATGACCAGGCCTCCTCTTCCTGATTTAGCTAAGACACTGTTTTGGTAAAGTGTAAATATAATGTGTCACTCTAAACTGCTGTAATGACCCAAAATCACTCTAATATTTGGTCAGATTATCTGAACAAGAGCTTGAGAAATAGGTTTTATAATATTGGTCATGAAAACAACCTAAAATTATTTTTGGCTAAGGTCTGTGCAAGACTATAATTCTGCCACAGTCTCAAATTAAGACATGGCAGTGTTTGTGGTTGGGTGTCAGCATCATCACTTAGATGAGGAATAATAAGTAATAAGCCTTCAAGTTTTCACAGATGTTGGATTGAATTTTACTCATCTTTATATTTGGGTAAATATTTTTTAATCACTTAATTGGTATATTCTGTTTATCTTCTAAAACAAATGAATATTAGATATATTTTCTGTACTTGGAATTTTGTTCTTTTTTCTTACCAGTATGACACGTGGGCTAGAAAAAAAATTGGAGGGCTTTCATTTTTTATTTAGGTCTTCTTGTGTGCGTTGAAAGAGTTCCTTAACATGAGCACTGTGGTGATGGCATTGTTGTTGATTAAAAAAAAACTAACAGCATTGTTTTGGTCATTCATGATCATCTAAAGAAACCTCAACCAACCACAATGCCACTTTAATATTGTAACATATAAATAGACATCTATAGCTCTGCATACATTATTAATACGGGTTTATTGCTTGCTTTATTGGTTTCACTACTGCTTCTCCTCTTGGGAAGCCATGTAAAATACAAAGACTGCACAAATGCCCACATTACATACAAAGCAAATAAGATTGCACAAGTACAAATATTCACTTGAGTCGCTTCTTGCAATTCACAGAACGTAATAACAAATAGTCCATAAACACAATCCCCTTAGCTGCTACTGTTATTCCCAGCATTTTATGGTTTTTATCTAGGACACTTGTGCTGCCATTAGAATACTGAACAACATTCAATTCATATTTTCTGACAAGAAAACAGAATTCTTCTTGTGAAGAAACAGAAAACATTAAAAATTCAGTCACCACAACTGTACAGCAGATGCTAAGAAGGCCTAGTATTGAGTTTCTCTCTGGTTCTGAAGAACCAGTTTTCTGTAAGACTCACTTCAGAAAACAGTTTAAGACTTTAACAAAAGAGATATTAGCAGTGTGAAATAGATGCAAAAAGGGAACAATGGAGACAGGATTATTTTCAGAAGTTAATCTTGTGTCAAGCACTGACGTATTGTCTTATGAAAGCTTCCTAACCCACAGGCTCTCAGGCTGACGTCACAGAGGTTACAAGGTCAGTAATCCCCATTCCCAGGCTTTCCAGAGGGTTTGGTGGTTTTGCCTCTTTTCGGTGCGAAGTATAACACACATATTGCCTCTCTAGATACTGAGTGTGAGAGGTTGTGATTCAAACTGAAAATACTCTACCGTCTTTTTTGTGTGTGTGGGAATAACAGCAAGGAGATAAGAGACTTGTTCTGTAACATGCAGGGGGATACCACATGTAAATACTTTCAGGCAGGGTTGTGCTTAGTAGCCTGCTTCTGGGCTTCTGTAAGGGAAGTTCTGAGTATCAAAGATGTAAACTCTCAGTGCACATTGGACTAGAAGAAAGATGGTGTGAACTACTATGAGCATATCTATCTGTATTTCAGGTGAAAGTATCAGAGCTCGGTTTCCCGGTTTGGGGGTTGGTTTTGTTTGTTTGTTTGTTGATGTTTTTGGTTTAAACCACATTTCACCCAACATCTTTAAGAAAGCAAAGTTTGGTTGTTGAAGAAGTGAATGTGAAGAAGGAAGATAAACAATGGTTCAGTATCATTTACATGCAGAGAGACCTTTCAGAGAAGTGTGGCATGATTAGACAGAAGCAGCAAGCTGTTTCAGTTGAGACAAAATGAAGGAAAAGGGACAAAGCCCTAACTTCAGAGAGCACTCCTGAGATAGTATCAGTTGCATGCCCACCAGTTGCTCCTTTAGTGCCATGTGCTGCAGATTCCCTCGTAGCTACTGCATACTGTGTTTTCTTGTTAGGCAGCTGGAATGATCCAGCTGTTTGTGATCCCTTCTCCATAATTTCTAAGGCCATATTCTCTTGGATGTCGCCCCAGAACTTCTTTCATTGTTTAAAAATAGTTGTTACTGAGTTTGAGTTGGACTGTTTCTTTGAGTTTCTCCAACATCCAAATTTTTTCAATCTTCTTTCTGCATACACAATTTCCCATCTGTTTTACTTTATTCCACTTGTAACTCCATGATCCTCTTACTTCCAAGTTCTAAGTGTCTGTGCTAAATTTCATGATGCTTTCAGGACCAGCTGGTCATAGCAACCATAGTTTTGCTAGCTCTACATTCAATTGACTGTCGTTTGACTCTCCTCATGTACATTAACATCTTATGTTGATTTCTGTTGTTGGTCTGTCCTCCCCATGTGTACGCTATAGTGCTGCTCTCTGCAATTAGTGCTCCCTTGCAGACCTCATGCAGGTTGTGTTGGGACTTGCCATAGGCTGGCCCCACAAGCTTTCTGCATGCTCTACAAGTTGAAAGACCAAGTTGTAAAATGCCCTGTCTTACAAGGAAATCTTCAAATTGCTACCCTCTTTGGTTCCTTTACTCTGGCAGCTTTCACAACATTTCCTACTTCAGACAGCTTCTTTTGGAAGGGCAAGCTACTACCTTTCTCAAGATTTGGAAAGGTGGCTCCCTTCCCTGGCAGATCTTCTAACATAAAAAGAGATGTCTGTAATGAAACCAAACCAGAGAAGAGCTTTACAAAGGTCTCTGCAAGTCTGACACCTTATGCTCAGGAGCAAGTGTTCCGACTTCTCCATTCCTACCCCTGTCAGCATCGATAAGCCTCTCTTACCTGACATGAGCTTTTATTGCCCTTGACTGCTCTCCATTTATATAAAGGTTAAATTTTCCCCTCCATCTGTGCTTTACAGCAATATACTATTTAGAAAACAGGGCTTCCGTTCAGCACAATAAAGGGAGATGAATTCGGCATGGTTGTGGGGGCTGTTGGATTTCCTTTTTTCTTTTTTTTTTTTTTCCTTCCCCAGCAATAGATCATGAGTAGGTGCAGCTTAAACTTTTTTCTATTCTGATGTGCTACAATTATCAATGCAACAGGCAAATTCACAGGAGGTCAACTGTTTGTCCCTGTTGAGTACAGAGATAGACAGCACAGTGCAAGTCTGTTGTGTTTACAGTTATGCTTACCAAAGACATTTTAAATGGTCAGATAGGTGTTTTGGTTGTTAAATTCACTGTTGCTAATAGGACACTTTTCAGACAGCAATGCCAAATGGCTCATTTGTTATCCAGGCAAACGTGCATGAGTACTGTCTTATTCTTCACTGCAGGTTGGACAGAACGCTTAGACCGGAATCACTGGAATGGTGAAAAACCTTCTTGTGCTTCCCCAACTCTTGCATGGATGTAATCCTGAAAGGCCTGGTTTCGGTTACTGTTTGTGAAAGTCTCAGTCCTACGGCTTCACACTCTCAATGAGCTTAGTTATGGTTCTAGTTACAGTGCTGCATTCCTGGATTTGTATGCTAGGACAGTTTGTCTGATGAAGGGGTGAGGCGAGAACTCTTGTTCTGCTTTTTTTCATTGCGAATCACCTTCTAGATACAGGAATTATGGCATTTGGAAGACTCACTTCTTTAACAGCATACTGTGTATGTAACTTTATAGCAATATTCTTTCCTTTTCAGTTCCCAAAAGTCTTATCCACCCTGATTCTCTTTCTTCCTGCAGGAAACAGGATCTTCAGAGGGTTTTCTGAAAGCTCTTTGTAATATTAGCGAACATGTACAGGAAAACCCTCAGGTTATGTTCAACTCCTGGTATCCTTCACTTCAGATTTAAGAAATTCCCTTAAACTCTCATTAGTGGAGACCTTCTCATTCCTATAAAAGTTTAAAGAAAATCTTTGTCTCATCAGAGATTTAGCACAGCTCCTCAGTGTGGCTGGAGAAAGTAGATTCTGTGTGCTTCTCGGTTCATTTTGGAACAAAGACAATCGTTTTAAAAAAATGTGTCTTTATTGATGTGACCCTCTGGTTCCCTCATCACTTTAAGACTTACTCCCTTTTCCCCTGTTCAGCCTTCTGCAAATCTTTTAATTGATGGGAGGGAAAAGTCAGGTTTTGGTTAAACACTGATGAATCCAGGCAGGATTATTTAGTTTCCCTCTGCAGCTGTGTGAGCTGCTACAGGTAGAAGAACCCACTCGGCACTCTTGCTGTTTAATCACCTAATCTGGCCCACTGTACATCAGGGAAATTTTATTTGTGCACTCCAAAGGAAAAAGGCTCAAAGTGTTAGTGACCAGCAAAGTCCTTGATTTTTTTTCTCCCCCATCCCACTGGGGTATGGGGGAATGAGTGAATAGCTGTATGGTGCATGGTTTCCAGCTGAGGTTAAACCATGACAGTATCACAGGTATTTAGTATGAAATTTCTCTCTATTCAATCAGATCTTATTTTATTTAGGTAGATCCATTATAAAATTATGTAGAACACGAAAGCTTCTAAGGGCCTTGTTCCCTTAATTAAACAATTAACTTGCAATTTTGGATTTGATCAAGAAATGATTCAGAGTGACAGATTGTCTCCCCTCTGGAGCATATAACAGTGTCAGGGTCAATCATGTTTCTTTTGGAATCAGAAGGAAAGGGGCTTTCTTATAAATTAGAACACACCAATGGTTTACAGTAGTAAATACCATACATAACAGATTTTGTTAATGTTCTTATAAGATTAATAAAATAATCTGGAGACAATTTAGTATGCAAGGCAATTTAGAAAGGTGGTTATTTAAAAATCAAATTAAACCAAACTGAGCAGGCCCATCAGCTGGGTGAAACTTTTCAATTATGTAGGAAAATGAGAAAATACCTAACATGAAAGAGCCTAGAAAGAGTGACAGAGCTCTAAATCCTTATTCTCTACTTGTGTAGCAAAGCTGCCTTGTTGTCTCTTGGCCTGTATCCTGTATTTCAAGAAGCATCAACATTTTGAAGGCTGTGGAGGAAATTATTTCCTATCCTATCCCTAATGTTGAAGAGGGCTTTGTCTGAGGCATCCAATACACCAAGATACTTTCTTATATCTTAAGACACTTTTGTCACCAAGCCAAGAGGATATGTTGGTCTACTGGCCTGTTTACTGTTCTGTCAGTGTCATAGGATCATGGAAAGCAAAATTAAAATGAAACAATTTAAAATCCCAGAGCACTTCAAAGTCTGGCTACCATGTGAAAGTATCTCATGCCATTTATGTGAGAAACAACTGTTAAGCATCCTTTGGATAATTTGCTTTTCCTTCCTTCAGCTTTCTGCTGCTGAAGGCATTGTTTATTTTATTCTCAACTTTATTCTAACTGTATTATGGTTTTGGACTGTTTGCTAAAAACAGATATGTTCGTTATGCACTATAATAAAAGGATGAGGTAAATGTTTTTGGGTTTTTTTAATGGTGTTTAATCAGAAAATTAAGAACCTCTTTAGCTACTGCTTCTAACCTATTGAAATGAACACACATCATTTTGGCAACCATCCATCAGATGTTTGCAGAAACTGAGTTATTTGCATATTGGAAACTGTTCACAGATACATTAAATAAAATTTTATTGTGGACATCTGCTTTGCAAAAATTCTGCTAAAGTTTGTATCAGATAACTATAGCAATTCAGATTTATAGAAGGAATCTGTTCTGAAAATGTTAAAACTACTGTCCCTCTTTTATTTCCTAGTGTTAGACAACAATATTTTGCAAAAACTGTTCTTGAGAAGAGTCTGAACCTTCTCTGCAGAATAGCTTCTTGTATTTGTTTCTTGGAAGCTAGGAAAGAACAAAGAAATAGATGCATCTCCAGTTCTGATTATCCAATGAAATGACTAATCCTGTGCTCAAACATACAAAGGCTAAAATAGAATAGATAAAAACTACTTTTCCAAACTGATGCATGGCTGTACATTTCCTAAGACATCCAAAGCAAACACATATGCTTTAGACTGCCTCCAACATCTGCAGGGTGTGTAGGAATAATTGATCTTCAGCTTCTTCATTTCAAGTATTCATTAGTTTACGGCTGTGGGTTTTTTACATTAGAATAAATCAATGACTTGTTTTGCCAGTTTTAGGTGAAATTTAATGGCCTATTTTTCCATGACAGCAAAATGTGAGTCTACCTCCAAAAAAAGGAGGCTTTTAATTTGCAGTTGGCAATACTTACAGTAGGAGGCCAGTTTCAGTGTGCCTTACTAGCTCCACACTGAATTGTATTTTGATGTGTCGCTGCCAAAGGCCCGGGGTTTCTGTCAGATGGGCTATATAAAGTAGTAATTAATTCTGTTATAAGAGTGTCAGCATCTGAGTGTTTTCAGAGAATCAGACTCATCTACACTGTCCTAGGTTGATTGGCACCCATTCTACCTTAATAACCCAGAAAGGATGCTTGCTTTGGGTGACTTTTGGATAGTGCAGTGTAAGTTGTGCTGTTGACAAGGAGCAAAAGGCCAAGTCCTGCTGTGATATACACATAACAAATGAGTTAACTGTCAGAGGGACTTATGGGGATGGCATTCTGCAGATGCTCCTGAGAGAAACACAACTGTAACGAGCCCTAGCATGGATTTAGCTTGAAGACCCACAGTGTGATTTCTTTAATGGTAAATCTGGCTTAGAAGGACAGAAGCCTTTTCAGTCTAAATCATTTCAAACATGCCCTGGCAGCAGATATCATCCTACAGTGCAGATTCAACCATTTGAGTAGTTGTTTAACGTGGCCCTGCACTAGACCCTCGCTGTGAAATGATCCTTTCTTTTCAGCAGATGTGCGTACCAATTTGGGGACAGGAGTGCATGTGTCATCTTTTTAAACACCACAGCTGGATCACTTCACAGATCTCTTTTTAAATGTATCTGTGGAAACTAACTGGATCAGCACCACTGCTTTGGAGAATAAATTATAGTGTTAAGAAGAAACAACTGATAAAGATAAGTATTTCTTACATTTGATATACTACAAAGGAACAGTAATTTATTTTTTTGATAATGTGCTATTCAGTTAGTTGAAACTTTCTGCTTTCTGCTTGCTGCAACAGCTTTAAGAATAACACATGTGCTCTGCATGACTACTTTTCACAAATTAAATTCCTTCTGCCCAAAAGAAAATAATCACAAATGTTACTGTTTTGTACTTTGTTATGACATTGACCTGCAGAGCGCAAATCATTTTGCAAAACCCTGAGCAGAGCAGAGAGAACAACCCCATCCTTCTGCCTCCCACTAATACTGTAGTCCTCTAACAAATTTTCAACTTTCCATACAGAAATTATCACATTTAGGTATTCCATGAATGAGCATTGTATGTTGAGTAACTGAACTACAGTTAGCGATGGGAATTTCAAAGCCATTCTGGGTTGATTTCACTCCATTTCCATGAAATTTAGAAGGATGACACTGGAAACAAAACAGGTAATGTTTCATGATTTAAAAACATGACGTTTAATAACACATCGGACAACAGATGTGGTTGAAAGAGCCCTAACAAGAGCTGTGCAAACTGTTTAAAACACAGTCCAGACGTGGTGTCAAGTAATCCAGCTTCAGGTGTTACTTCAGTTTGAACCTTTCTGGGTGTTTTTCAACAAACTGACAGTGGTGTGAAAGCTTACATCTTATTTCAGGCAAAGCTAACCTGACCTCTGACCCTTTATGAAAGCCATACAAAACCAAAACATGATTTCTACATTTGTGGTTTGTTGGTTGGAATTTTTTTATATGCCATTTCTGCCCCCTCCATATTAAACTTATGACCTTTTGAGTCAGTGACAACTTCTGCTGTTTGCAGTAGCATTGTTCTGAACGTTTGGGGTTTTTTTGTTCCCTCTTGTTATTTGACTAAAATGTGTATTATCTGGATTGTCAGTCTTTGTGAGTGTTGCATTGGAAAAAGAATCAGGGTGTGATGAAATGAACTACAGGGAGCTTGCTTGTTTGTTTGTTTATCCTTTGGTTTGGGGATTGGATTTGTTTTGATTTCTTTTGTTTCTTTGTTTTGTTGGGTTGGAGGTTTTCTGAGAGGAGTGGGTAGTTGTGGGGTGGATTTTTCATTTGTTGATTTGTTTTTTTCCTGGGTTTGAATTTGGTTTTGTTTGTTATGGGGATTTGTTGGGGTTAGAGGTGAGTTGTTTGCTCATTTGTTTGTTTTTTTTAAACTCAGACACATCAACTGAACTCTGATGCCCTTAGTCTTCAATAAGGGTAAGACATTTTTAGCACAAATAGATCTTTCTGGTCTTAAGAGTGCAACCAGGTGATTTTTCTGAACTTGGCAGGCAATCAACTCTGTCATTTCCCTGTTTCAGAAACTGAAGCAGAGAAATCAAGAACCTCCCAGGAGCTCAGAACTGAAAACATACTCCTATGGCACACATGTAGTGGGGACAGAAGAATTCTTTGCTGTAAGCCTGACTGCACAAATTATGAAATGATTGCTGATTTTTCTTCTCTAGTCCACAACCTGGAAAGGTGTCTCTTTTTTAGAAAGAGACATGCTACTGGCATAGCATCTCCAGCAGGAGATGGAAGAGGGAGAACCTTTGCTCACTAACAAAGTTGAGTGAGACTTGTAATGTATAGTAGGAACAGGCTAACTGAGGCTTGCATTCAGCAGCTTGCAATTGTGCTTTCATCCAAGGCTGTGCTGGAGGCAGTTCAGTTGAAATAGCTCCTGAAAATATAGACATCTCCCAAACTACTTGTTTAAAATCTGCCTCCAGTAAAATTTACTCCCCGTAGCAGCTATCATCTCTTCTATCCAGAGTTGTGTTATGTCCTCCTTGCCTCCGAGTATCTCACTGGGCGTCACTGTTGATGTATCATCAAGAACAACAGAAGAGTCTTGTATATATGCTCTGGGGAGCCTGAAACTGCACAGACACTGCTTATGGCATGCTCAAAGATTTAAGGCTTCTTTTGTGGTGCTAGGAGCTAAATATTCCTTTAATTTTAATGAACAATGAGATTTTTGTAGGATGAAGTTAATACCCATATATCTGTTATCTAAACTTGATACATTAGTAAAGATGAGGGCTCTCAGATACCACTAATAATGTACCTTTGCTTGCCTTGTCTTAGCATCTTGTAGCCTAGAAAGCTGAGCAGTGTGTTGCGAACACTGGGCAGACAGGCTTTAGTACTGAATAACTGCATTGAAACTCTTGCCAAGAAGGTTCCTCCGTGTGGAGAGGAAGGGGTAGAATTTCGTGTAGCCTAAGAAAATAGGCTTTTTGTAAGGGTTAATTCTGGAAGCTTTCAGTCTTAATGTAAGACTGCCGTAGAGTGGCGAGTTTGTTTATTCTTCACATTAAATTCCACTGCAAGCTATGCAAGAGTGGTCAAAAAATTTCCAACTGCAAGTTTTTCTATCACAAAATAGCAATTCATTGAATTACAATATGTGTTGGGACAGGGTTGAATGGTTAAGACACAGCTTTCTGTACTCCTCTTTTCTCAGAGGAAGTAGCCCTTGAGATCCTGATGTCAGGCTGCTGTTACAGCAGGCTCAGAGCTCAGCAAGCATTTCCAATCTTCATTCTCCCACTCCCTCTTCCCCCTCCACTGAAATTGTGCTCCCTGTTCACAATATTGCTGAGCTGTCTGTAATGATAAATGATGTGCCTTTCTTTAAATTTCCTTTCTGCTCAGTACTAGATATTGGCCGGCTTGGATGTGTGTTCTGGGTGGATAAATTACTTTGGCAAGTCCTAGAGAATTTATGCACATGGCAACAGATGTACCCTGTGTGTCAGGATTTTTCTTGCTTGCTCTAATTATGTAACTTGATTTCACCTAAGGCAATTATATTTTCATGAACAAAGATTCAGTTGCTGGTTTACTGGTTGGTGGGTTTGGTTGTTTTGTTTTTCTGATGTGTTGTTCATTGGTTCATTTGGTTTTTGATCTTGTTTGGTTGGGGTTTTTGTGTGTGTGTGTGTGGTTGTGTGGGTTTTGTTGTTTTTGAGGTAGGTTGGTTGGTTTGTTTGTTTGGGAGGCTTGTTATTTGTTTATTTTGTTTTATACGCTTTTTGGTGTGAAATATGACCCTTTGTGCCTAAAGAAATTTTGGTCTCAAACCTTGTTACAAGCTAAAGTTGAAGTGGACCATTGCTTGACGCTCATCACCCTTTAGTAAACATTGGTCACTCCACATACATTACTTTTGTTGTGAAGTGGATCTTTAGAGGTTCAGAGAACACACCCTAAGTTTTACTTCTTAATATGAATCATTGTTTGGTAAAGGTAGCTGTACACAATGTTTGGGAGGAATTTAAAATGTGTGGAGCCAGGCCATGCTTGAAAATGTTTTTGCTCTTAATGTAGAAAGTAGTCTACCTTTGATAGTCAGAGGAGATTTTCCTATTTCAAACTCTCTTTGTGCTTTTCTTTGTTTCAAAGGAGCTGTGAAAAACAGTTTTCTGTGAAAACAAAAATAATTTCAGGCATTTGTACCCCTTTCCCCTGTAAATTTAAATGATTACTGGCAAAACTGGCTGGGCTTATAGGAGCAAATAGAGAGGGGAAAACCTCTCAAGGTTGTTTGTGTATTCATAAACAGATATATTAAGCTTGCGTCCTCAGCATGTTCTGGAAAACATTTCCACAGACAGACTTTGCTACACCGACTTAGATTTTCAGACACCAAGCTTTCAGGTAGTGTGAGAGGTTGCTAGTGGTCAAAAATCTACATGGTGGTGCAGCAGTCTGTGTGAACAACAGTGAGAAAGCAGCTTTGAAACTACTTTAATTGCCCTTGTCAGTCTTTTCACTGTCTGTATTTTATGAGTCTCCCAGTTTCAAGTCCATCCTGTGTATTTTGGACTCTCTTGCTGTGTTGAAATTTATATATTATAGCTAAAGGTTGCTGGCAGAAAATTATCTTTCTCCAGGGGAATTCTGGAGATGCATTTGAGTTCCAGGCAGGAAGTCAAGTCTATGGGTCAGAGGTCCAGAGTCAGGCATAGGCACAGCTGTGGTGTAGCTCAGGCAGAGATCAAGGCCTGATGGCCTCAGTTAAATGCATCTTTGGAGCAAACAGGGCCAGGCCACTGTTTCTCACTGCTCTTTTCACAGCAGTCTGAGGCATCTATCACTGCTGGCCTTGAGCACAGGCAGCTGAACTCCCAGGAGAGGAGTTGCACTCAGGACTCTGATACACACTCACTGGCAAAAGATGATGCCCTTTGTGTCCTCCTTCTGGTATTGGATGACTTTTTGATGACCTTGTACCCCTGCTATCCATCCACTTGAAGCATTCTGTAAAACAGAGAGCTAACTGTGCATTTCCCTCCATATACTCAAACCAGCAAAAATTCAGCCTGTGCATTGCAAGTGATGGCAGTTTTCTAACTATTTTTTTTTCATTTCCCCAGTAAATATTCTATTCAAATAGAAGGTATTATGCAAACATATTTCTGTTTGAGTAATACTTCTTTTACAGCAGCATAGCTTGTGCCTGTAGCTCCCCCTTTCCCTAAACTCACAAGAAATGCAACAACATAGTTTTTAATTCAAACAGTAAATCCCTGCTACTATGAATCCTTCCCTGCAGCTTCCCCCCTCTCCAGAATATCAGTACTGTAAATAAGTGGCTGGTCTGAAAAGGAGTAGGTGGTGCATAATATTAAAAACAGTAGCTTGTTGAGCCATTGAAAAAGATTCTGAGTACCGCATACTAAAGGTACTATCAGCAAATACCAGACTAACATCTCAGCTAGCTTTACTGGACTGTGAGTTATTGCTGTGGTCAATAGATCTCTTTTCTGTAGCATTCTGCTTATGTAGGTGATAAATCTTACAGTCTTATGGGAATAGGGTCAGACTTGTGCTACTCTGCCCCATTATTTTTCTCCTACATCATCTAGGAAACTGCTGGACTGGACCATTTTTGGTGCAGTGACTTTTTGTTCGGCTACGTAGTAAATTTTATTGCGCATATTAAATTTTAGCTCAGACCAGACTTTAAAGTCCATTGTGATATATGGTGAAAAAAAGCTTAAGCAAAACAGCAAATAAACACAAGAAGTAGAAAACAAGTGTTATTTTACATTAAGTTATCAGATGCAAAATAGAGAAAGATAAAAACAAGTTTTGGGTTTGATCATAAGAGTTTGGTTTTTTACATATTTTTCAGATCTGAAGAATAATCTAGTAGTACTGATACGCAATCACCAACATTTTCAGCAGTTCTATAAGCTCTGGGAATATTTTAAGCAATAGGTGGTTTGAAAGTCTTGCTGTTAAAATTCAAACAACGTAAGGTGATGTTAGGTAATGATGTACAAAGCATTTGAATCTTTCATGATTTTGGTGCCACCTCAATAGAGCCACCTGCCAGTAATCACAGATTTCACTCTGTGATTGTGTATGTTAGTTCTGCTCCCTTGGCTTCCTGGAGAGGTGTGCTACTGCCCTATGGGAGCAGCACGTGGAGTTGGGAACACTAGAGGTGGATTGTCTTATAACTCTGAGATCTGCTCCTGTGAAATCAGCTAGTAACTTGGTAAAAAACAAAGGAGGAAATCCTCTTGAGTCTAACTTCAAAGCACTATAATCCTTAAATTTAGTCCACTCTAGTTGGGCATGAAGTATACATCTTCGTAATGGCCTCTTTCTGCCTTAAGTGTCTGTCTGTGTGCCGTTGCAAGACTGTTGGAAATGACAAAACCTGGAGAACACCTTGTACAGGCCACTGGAAAGATTAAGCATATCACCAGCCCCAGTCTTAATGGTGTGTAATTGGAAGATTTCCCTTTTAACTGCCTCTTACCTTGACTGGCAGATAATGTCATCGTTTTGACTGGCAGAACCCAGTCAATCATTTTGTATTGCTGACTTCCCTTGATTTCCCTGAAGAATATGCTAGACTGAGGCTCCCTTGCCAGAGGCTCTACATGTTACTGTACTTTTCAGTGAGAGCTAATTCCCCTTTTTTGTTTGTTTGTTCCCTGCCCCCCCTCCCCCCACACTTTACCCACTTTATTTTGAGATATCATTCTATAGGTTTTGTGATTCTTCCCTAAACAGGCAGGACTAATGTGAAAATTTGAGGAAAAAAACCCCTTAAAGTGTTTCAGAAACATTGACTCTCAAACAACGTTGCTATTTATTATATGCAGCAATGGATCAAGTGTTGGAGAAGATGTAATTCAAAGTTAAGAGGAATTCAAGAGAACTCTCTGAGCTTTATATCATGATATGGTACAAAGAATTTAAGATACTTTGTGCTAGGCTGTTTGAATACTGGATGACACAACTAATATATTGACTTCATTTTCCTCCACCCAAAAACCCCAAGCCAAAGTCAAGTACAAGCATTTTGTTGCATGAGACTTGCACAGACCTGTAAGTATGAAAAAGTATAATAAAAACAGAAGACAAGAAATATGCTTGGCTATGTTAATTAGAAGAATTTTGGTTATCTCAGGTGTTCCATTAGTCCAGACTGACCTGGCATTACCAGACCTGGCATTACCTGAGAGCAGGAATGCTGTCAAATAGTATCAACCAGTTATTGGACAACACAGAGAAGCAGGCTGCCCATAATTATAAGTGGTGGTGGAATAGCATCTCTTTGATCACATGCTGGATTTTAATTGGACATAGTAAGAAGAATAGGCTGGTCTATTCTCCTAAAGTGTGATCTCTTTTCTAGTAGTACAATATAAATCATGGAACAATTACTTTTTCCAGTGTCTTTCTCCTAAAATAAACCAAACCCAAAACCATTCAACGAATCACTTTATGTAAATATCCTAATGAACAAACCAGTTGCATTTAAAGCACATCTCAGAAAACAAATTTCCAGTGTCATGAAATCCTATCAAGAGAGCAATTTAGCTGCAAATAAAACTAATAATGCTGGTCCTTGGCCTACTTATAACCCTGAGACTTCAATTTAGTTGTATTTTAAAACCAGCTCCTGAAGAATTCTTATCTTCATCTTGACATCTAGTGGCATGAAGAACTGGAGTTGAAAGGTATAAAAAATGTGGGTATTTTTTCCTTTTCCAGAAAACAATTCCACCCTCATTTTTAACTTGAAATGCAACTTTCGATATTGGTTTTACAAGTCACAGTAACTGCCTGCTCTACCTTTGGAAAGCAAACAACGCCTGTAGTATAAATTAGAGTACTCCTGTTTGTTTTGAGGCTACACTAATTTCTCCAGAGAACAATTGCATCTAAGTGATGGTCAGATGTTGTGATGACACCTTTGGGTTTTCTGTTTCCTACCACTGCCTTAGACTGTGAAAATACTCTACACTGAGCAAACAATTTAGATGTAGAAACTGATTACATTTATTCTGCCTGTTTAAGTCAAACTATATCAAGACTTCAGTACAGAATTGTACAATGTGTTTTAGTAAACCTCTCTAGACCTGTTCTCATGTGCTGCCTCTCTTTTCCTTTAAAAACGTTTCTAAGAGACCACTTGTCTTGCTTATCCTCAGTTGTGTGTCGATGCTCAAGAAGAGTACAAGATGCTCTACAAAGGAGTATTAGAAAAATAACCCAAATGCATGTTATTGGTTTTGTTCACTGAACAGAACAGTTGCAAATGTGGAATGTGAACCCAAGATCAGGTGAATTAGCTAATCTTCCACAGAGACAATCAAGAATTGCAACTGACACTGGTTTTCATGTCACTATGTACTCGACTCATTGGTTTCTTTGTTAGGACAGTCTTCAGTAAGACACTTTCTGCTCAAGAACACTGAGGACAGAAGTTTCTTGATATTGTGCTTCACTTTGCTAAATAATAGGTTCTATTCAGTTAAAAGACTGCACTTTAAATGTCTTTTCTGCAAGTTTGTTTAGAAATAATGAGGCATTTCTGTCTGTATTAATTATAGATTGAAAGTATACCTCAGATTGGGAAGAGTCTTTCTTCTGGCAATAAAACTTGTGGGCTGCTGAGCTCAGAGTTACACTAAAGCAGGAAAACAGTATTGTATATGGATGCTTTAGTCAGTCAGTAATTAGTGGGATTTTTGCTGATTGTCATAAGTTTACGGTGGTATAATATTGTGTAGGTGTAAAAATTCCTAGCTCAATGGGAACAAATAGCTTAGTGTATGTGAGAATGAAAGGTGGCTTTGCTGTTCTTTTAGCCTGTCACTTGCCTTATAGATGTAGTGCAGTTGCAGTAGGGTAGCAGTATAAAAAGATTATTAAAGTCGTATAATCTAAGGGTTAGAAAAAAGTTCTTAAAGCATTTTCTTATTCCTGATCCTTTCCTTCATATGTATGTTTAATATTTCATCAAAATGAGTAACAAAAAGTTCCTACTATACATGGAAAAAAAAAGAGTAAGGCTTGGAGTTAGCCCTTTTCAACTGTCTAGAGCAAAAACTGTGTTTCAAGCTCTTTTTCAAGTTGGATCTTTCAGAACCTATTCTTATGAGTGCGAAATGCTGTTAATTGGATAGGTATGTAGGTAGACGCCTGTGCAGTGGCATGCCATATATGAGAGAACTGGAAGGAGAAGCAAATTGCAGATAAATCAGTGAATCTTTTGGACTTTAAACATTGCAGATGAAAATCCCAGATTTTGCCTCTTATTGCTTATTTTTCATGTTTTATTTCTCTGTTGGTAAGCTATTTGTGTGCAGAAGGAGATCATAAAGTTATCATAGTTCTACTTGTATTTTAAAACTTAAGCCAGATTGTTCTTCATCTAGCAGAGTCTGTTTCCATCCAATTGTAAAGCAGATTAGTAGAGTGAAAGCCAAGACTCTGTTAGTGAACTGCAAAGCATGATTTCTGCAGCCAGTCTTAGGGTCTAGGAAACTTTCCTTTTGTCTGCTCTTCCTGATTTCTGAACTTGGATGTGTTTAGTTTCCTTTGGAACAGCTAGGAGATCTGCACAAAGAATGGCATACTCAGTTCATATCTGAAGGAGCTGTTATGAAGGGGTGTGACATGTTGTAGGACACTTGGCAGTGTAATCCATTTGTTTTGGACTGTCTTCAAACCTTCAATGGCATTATTTTTTTCAGAATACATGAGCTAAATAGCAGATCACTTTTGTGTAGAAGACAATTGAGCAGTATGGACTCATTAAACAGAACCTGATCTCTCTCCCACTTCCTCTCCAGTGGGTGTTAAGACTCATCTTCTCCCTGTACCAGGCTTTACTGATAATGTCATAACTGATACAGGCTACTGGGAAGTAAGTGTCCTCTTCCTTCAAGCTAGAGCGTGTAAGCACAGAGAAGCTGGATGTTAAATTGGGGAAAATTGGGTTGCACCTTTAAGAAATTGTGTTAATACTGTGTTAGACTCCAGATACTCTTTATCATATAATCATTATCATTAAAAGTCTTAATGTAAAAGGTCCTAATAGAGTCCCACAGTGTCTCAGAAGCAACCTGGATTGGCCTTTGCATTTAAATTAGAGAATAATTAGATCCAGGAGGAGAAAAAAAAAAAAAAAAAGTGCATTCTGTTTCTCTCTTCTAAGGGAAACACGCACAGAGTCCCCAAACTATTAATCAGGCATTGTGAGAACATGGAGTATGTTTAACATTGTGGACCTATTTATTTTATCATCTATAGCAGATCTGAATGTGCAGTGTTGTCCTTCATCTGTTCACAAGCTCTCTTTAACAGTTCAGTCAGAGTTATCTCAAAATAAATTGGTAGGACAAAACACCACCACCAAAAAGCAGCCCTTCTACCACCACTGTGTTCAGGAAACAGCATAAAAAACTGAAGACAAAATTTCCATGTTTTCTTAGAAAAAGTAGTTATGTTGACTATTAAAGAGAAGTAGCACAGTGAAAATGTTAATGATAGAAGTGCTTAATTTAAACCTTGCAACTATGAAGAGTTGACTACTTGCAACCAAGGTAAGGGTGTCTTCATTTGTACAACCCCACTGCAGATTACAGACATTATTTGTTAATTTGCAAAGGTTCTGATTCATTTTTTAAAATAGACATTTTAAGTTCTCATTGAGAAATTCACTGTGAAATCCTGAACTCTTTGAAGCCAAAAAGAAAAGGGGAAAAAAAAAAATATCCAGTTCTGAGGTTTCTCTGTAATTCCTCATGAAATAGCACTTTGATAATGCCATCTGTTACCAAAGCCCTGTTAATATCTGCTGACTTATAATTTTTGTTCTGACATATCTCCTGATCATCTGTAATGGAGGGGTAATTAATTGATGTGAAATGTGATTTTTAAATATTAATATTATTTATTAATATTCAATATTCAGGACTCTTACCACCCCAAACACTAATTTTAATAATAATCGGTTCTTTGCATGGTCGTGGAAACTTTCTACAGATAATAATATGGGAATCTAGAAATAACTAGTAATAATATAGACATTAATTGAACTTGATTGAACTGGTAGAGAAGATTACTGCAGTCAATATACTGCTTGTGGTCAATACCCTGCTTGCCTACTAGATGGACTCAAGGAACTTCTTTCTACTTATGGCAGAAGGCAATGGTGAATTACAAGAGGCCTTAAGTATCTATTCACAAAATTGTATCTTGACTTGCAGGGCTAGCTACAGCTTCAGACAGTGCACAAGNAGAACTTTCTCCTCACCTCCAGCCTAAACTTCCCCTGGCACAGCTTGAGACTGTGTCCTCTTGTTCTGGTGCTGGTTGCCTGAGAGAAGAAGGTAACTTCCCCCTGGCTACAACCACCCTTCAGGTAGTTTTGTAGACAGCAAGAAGGTCTCCCCTGAGCCTCCTCTTCTCCAGGCTAAACAATCCCAGCTCCCTCAGCCTCTCTTCATAGGGCTTGTGCTCGAGGCCTCTCACCAATCTCGTTGCCCTTCTCTGGACATGTTCAAGTACCTCAATGTCCTTCTTAAATTGACGTGCCCAGAACTGGACACAGTACATTCAGGGCATTCTTTTACTGTCTTGTCATCTGCTGAGACTTCTGATTCTTCCCAGTCTTTAAGGTGCTGGGGAAAGGATGCAGACAATCTCTGACCTGATTCTGATCTCTCTGGATGATCTGTGTATCTCCAGAACTTCCCATCTTGGCAGGAGACTTTCAGGTGTAGGCAGAATGTCTTGCCATGTGCAGTCTCAGCATGATGTCATGCTGGCTATGCAGGCCAATTGCATGGAGGCATTTAGAGCCTGTTCCTGGTAAACTCAAGGCAGGCAATTTCCAGGCGGTTCAGGATAAAATAAGACAGTAGCAAGCAGCAAACACAGATACAAGGGCAGAGCACATTGTGTCACCTGCTAATCTCCTTTTATCACTACAGTCTGAGACTAAAGAGCCTTTGGATGCAGAATAGCCAATCGGAATGAAAGGTAGCCAAACTTGACCATATTAGGTGAAGCCATAGGCTTGCTTTATCCTTTTTTAGGGCAGAACACAGGCCTTGCACAAGGCATAGTCAAACTGAGCCTGTGTACCTTGTTTACCACAGAATGCAAACAAGTCTGGGCAAGCCACAGTGCTCAGACTCAGTGGCTCCAGGTCCTTTGTCCTCTTTCCCGTGGTTGCTTCTGCCCTTAGCGAAAGGAGGGAGAGCAGCAAAACATGTTTGGGCAAATCAGGACATGTATACACCTATTTTGGCCTGCTTAGGCTTACCACAATATCATCTGCTTTATGAGGGAAAGAGCTACCAAGTGATTTGTGACAGAAGGGTTTTAGCTCTGTGTTCTCTTTGCATAGGCTCCTGTAGTGGCTGCCAGACATGCTGAAGGTGAATCCCTCTCTGTCTAAGATGGCTTTAGCAGAGAATGGGCCAATTATGAAACACAGTTATTATGTTTTCCTCAAAAACTGGAATGTTACCTTGTGTGTGAATGAGGATTAGTGCCTAAAAGGCCTGATGAGACATAAAGGGTACTCCTGACAACAGTTTTTAAATGAGTTTTTGCTAGGTTCCTTATGTATAAAGCTAGCAAATTTCTAGCAACTCACACGTCCCTAATCATGGCTCACAGTTCAATAGCTGTTTCAGTACTGCTCCTTGGAGAATCTGCTCAGCCTTTCCTGAGGTAGGGAGTTGCAGGAAGGAGGCTTAAATATTTATAGCACCTTAAAGCATGAAAAAATTCCTGCCTATATCACCATCTGTATCCTGTCTTGAGGAAGCAAAACAGAGAATAACAATAAATTGAACACACTTGTGTGGTAACAAGTATTAGAAGAGTTTGTATTCCATGAAGTTAAAACCAAGGGCTCATGTGAAGGTTGTTATCACTGTCTCTATTTTATTCTTTGTAGTGGTTTGAGGCTAATTGGAATAATTTAATGGAGAAAATTATATTATACGCTGTGAAAGTAAAACAATGGTGATGTCTACTTCACTCATAGGCTTGCTGAGATGTTTAAGAATAAGAATACAAAACAAAGATCACAGTATCACCAAGGTTGGAAGAGACCTCAAAGATCATCAAGTCCAACCCATTACCAGAGACCTCAAGACTAGACCATGGCACCAAGTGCCACGTCCAAACCCACCTTGAACACCTCCAGGCACGGTGACTCCACCACCTCCCTGGGCAGCCCATTCCAGTAGCCAATGTCTCTCTCAGTGAAGAACTTTCTCCTCACCTCCAGCCTAAACTTCCCCTGGCACAGCTTGAGACTGTGTCCTCTTGTTCTGGTGCTGGTTGCCTGAGAGAAGAAGGTAACTTCCCCCTGGCTACAACCACCCTTCAGGTAGTTTTGTAGACAGCAAGAAGGTCTCCCCTGAGCCTCCTCTTCTCCAGGCTAAACAATCCCAGCTCCCTCAGCCCCTCTTCATAGGGCTTGTGCTCGAGGCCTCTCACCAACCTCATTGCCCTTCTCTGGACACGCTCAAGCACTTCAATGTCCTTCTTAAATTGAGGTGCCCAGAACTGGACATAGTACTCAAGATGTGACAAGATAACACACTTGGACTTGCAGACACTCTCAGGCTGTCTAGCTTCTGGCCTTCTCCTCTCTGCCAAGTAACCACTAACCACTTTTCTTCTAATCCACCTGGCCAATCCTCCAAAATCACCTTGCGCGTAAGGCAAATCTTAGGGTAAGGTATAGGGGTGGGGAGAAGGTGGAAGGGTGATAGGAAGCCCCTCCTGGGGTGTCTGATGTCTGGGAGGGGTGTTGTGTTTCTGTATTACCTTTAACTTGTCTATTTCTGTAAATATTCCTGTATATAGTGTATATCTCTGTTTGTACTTTGTGCTAAGCTGTAAATAGAGCTTCAGTCCTTAACTTTTAGCTGGCCATGTCTAGTCTGGGTCATTTTACAAAGTGTGGGGGGCCAGGTAACTCCCAAACCATCACATTCTTTTAGAACTGCTAATACTATTAGATATTTGCTGGCTTTTCTGAAGGTTGGGAAACAGTTGAGTGTAGTCATCTGGAGCTGAAATATTTTCTATTACTTGCCTGTAAAAGATTTATTTAGACATCCTCGCTGCAGTGAGAAAATAGCTTGTGTATGTGCCCTTTAAAAAAAAGCAGTCCACAGAGAATATACCTACCTTAGTGTGTCTGATAAATAGTTCCATCAGGATGAAGTTGAGGTTAACCTTGTATTATAATGTTTTTGTTATTCAAGCTATGGTTTAAGCCAAGTAAACTCTTGAAAACCTCTTGAGGATGGAAAAGTTTTGATCTGGATGCTGTGTTCCTGTTTTGGGGATCATCAGTTACCTACAGTGATGGCTGAGTATCTGCTGCTTTAGATTGGACTTTTAGCTTGCGTGTGGAGCACAACATGCAAGTGACACTGAAGAGCTGTTCTGCTTGGTACAACACAGTTCAGGAGGAAAATTAAATGGGTCCTCAGACTGCCCCACGGATAGCATTGATACCCTTGTGTATTCTCTATGCTGCAGGGTCATGGCTTAACTGCTGAAGTCGAGCTTTCACTCTCTAATTGCATTACATTTTACAGTGGTTTATATTAACAGGGAGTACTGTAACAAGTGACTGTGCCTCTTGAGTTTAGGAACACTATATTGGGGCTGACAGAAGCTTTCATTTTAAACACATTTCTATAAAATAGAAAAAGTCTGGAACACCATATTTGGCATTTTACTCTCATGCTACCATTTTGCTCCAAATGAAATATGACAACACAATAGTTGTGGTAATTACAGTAATTGACTTCAGAGAGTTCAAGATGATCATGTAATTAGCTGCTTTATGGGAGAGAGATCACCACCATCTCCCTATTTCCACGCTTCTGTGGTCTTCAAAGGTGTTTTACAGAGGACTGTAAACCAGTGCTCTTCTACCTGAATTCTGAATACAGTTCACAAGGTTGACTTGTGAATTTAAAAGCAAAATCAAAGTGTCATAAGAAAAAAAGAAAAACAAAGTATTGCATTTTTCTCTAAGTAGGAAAAGTTACTATCTTGATGATCTTGTGTAGCCAGCACACCATGAGAGAAGTTGTAATTGGCAGAGAGATAACTCATTTTAAAATGTCTCTTTTACTAAAGAATTGTGGGTAATTTCAAAGAAGAAATTAGATACCATAAAGGATCTTTACTGATGTCTTTTTAAACTTTCTGTGGGAGAAGGAGAGGGCAAATGGTCTATTGAGAATTTTTATATAAGCTGTGAATGAAACACATAAAGCTCTAATTGTTAGGAAGCCACTGTGCTCTAAACGGTTCACATATAATAGCATCATTTCTATGCAGCTTAAATAGAAGATTCTTCCATTTTCTGGAAAACAGTCTTGTGGCATGGCAGACATTTCAAATTCCTTTGCCTACAAAACAAATTTGCAAAGAAAGACTGTAACAGAAATCAACTCTGCTCAGATTTACCCAGCTGATGATTAGTTGTAAAAGGAAAATAGATGTCTCTGGTATGTGCAATGGTAGTAAATCTTTAAATTTTGAAAAATGCTAAGTTGATAAAAATCTGTCAAAATACTGTTGTTACAGATGTACGCAGCTTTGGAAGCTGCAGACAGAATGAAATTTTCCTTTTCACTTTTTCTATGCTATTTCAAAATGGTAGACCTCAAAGATGGAAAACTTTAACCTGTACCACTTATCACCAAAAGGGCAGTACAGACACCCAAACCAAAGTGTGGGATAGTCAGGTCTTTTAGTCAAAACTACTACCTAGAAAAGACATTTTGAGATATGAATTCTAAATAAAATCCCTTGACAGTTTATACGCAGTTTTATATTTTATTTGGGTATGCAATAAGGTTATAGAGCATTATCATTTCCTCAGAGAAGCCCAAAACTTAACTGGAACAACACTGAGCAATTTTATCCATCAGTGAAATTGCCTCTGCACTGAACAAGAGAGTGGACCACAATCACTTCTGTAGGGTCTCCTCCAGACTGAATTTTATTACGACTGTGGTTAACTTCAGTATTCTTTTAATTCAAGATGATGTAATCTGAATTCAGACTTGAGAGCAATTGCATGGATCACTTTTGTGAGCCATAGTAACTATTCAGGTGATCCTTTGGCAGTACTGGTAACTCTAGTTGTAAATGTCCATAGTGGGATTACTCCATGTTTGGAGAGACATTCCTTGCATTAGGTGACAGTTGAATTGCTCCCTTATTCTTTGATGTGGCAATAGGGAAAAAAATTAGGCATAGAAATAAAAGATAGACATTTTCCTGCTTCTAGGCAAGAAGCAGTAGGTGGGTGGTGGATGTGGCTGTTTTAGTATATAGGGGAGCTCACTGCTAAAGGTTGTTACTTGGTGTGTGTGCACAAATTGAGACTGAGTTGCTCTTTCCACAAACAAGAAAAAAAGTCATCTTACTGTGTCTATCAGTAGACATCATAGGAATCCAGATTCCGATGGATCTAGTTCACCATCTGTGAAGCAGTTTTAATTTCAGATCATGAGGTATGAGTTAGCACTTGAGTTTCACAGAGTTTAAAGGGTTTGAAGTCAGATTTTCTATATGCAATGTGTAGCAGAGCAGATAGCTGAGCAAGAACATCCACAGTTTTTAAAAACCTGCTCCTCTAGAGTTAGAAAATTAAAAGGGAAATCCTCTTCAAAGTGATAAATGCACTGAAGCTTGTATTAAATAACCTCTCAAGAGACTTCCAAGAAAAATAGTCTCTTAGGAGAGGAAGCTTGATCTTCTCTTGCATGTTATCTGGTGTTGCAGTTGCCTTTCCTGTTGCTTTAAGTTTAAAGTTTGAGTGATGCCTTGATCTGCCAATTAGGATTTCGATGTGTTAGCTGTGAACTGCTACAAATGAAATTTTTTTCCAATGGAGTTTCAAATGTAGAGCTGTGCAGTACAGGAATTGAAGAACAACTTTCTTTGCTTGTCTTAACTCTTTTAGTGAACTGGTACAGGTATTGGCCTAATGATCCATTTTTGGAAGTGTTGTAAATGATCCACAATAGAGTCACATCAATATTTCTCAACTGTCTGGGAGCTAGTGACATTTTTTTGCCTCCATACTTCTCCTGCAGATATATAACTAAAACGTTATTCTTCTTCCTTAGCTGTTTCCGTGGTTTCATTCTTTCCCGTGTGTAAAGGAATTGGTTTTTTCAGCCCAAGCTTATCACTACTGAGAAAGCATGTGATTGTTACGCAACTAGTCCCATGTCAAGATCCTTTTTTTCCATTTTATTAGAAATCATAGTACCACATGCACTCAGATTATTATTTAAGTTATTTTTTAAGGTTATTTTCCTCGACAGTAGTTCTGTGTTTGTTTTTACAGGTTGTTTTTGTTTTGTTTCGGTTTGTTTTTTGTCAAGGTTGTTTAAAATAATAATAAATCCTGGCTTAAAAATACTGCATAATAAATCTTCCTTTTAAAATTGAATTAAAAAAAACAACACAAAAACCCCCAAAACAAACCAAAAAACCCCAACCTCTTGGCAGTCTAGAGCTTCAAGCTGATACTGACTGAGTTCCTGGCAGTGTTGCTCAGTGATTTCTGGCTTTGAATGTATGAAACTCATGGAGAAAGCTACAACTACTGGCAGGATACTCTGCAAACTGAGAGCTAGGATCAACGTGCCCTTAACAAGCTAGGCCTGAGTTGCAGAAATGCTTCAGTAACTAATACATTTGTTGGTAATGTTGGACTGGTGCTGAAACAGTTGGAATCTCTGTAATGAAGTATCTATGTTAGAAGCAAGTGTGTATTGATTGTGTAGATAGGATTATGAAGCATTAAAACCAGCTCTATTTAATGGATCCATTTAATCCGTTTAGTGGATCCTCTAGTGAGAGCTCAAACTACAAATCGCTGTGATGTGATGCTCCATATAAGAGATCTATGGCAGAGAAAGTTCCATATATAAAAACTTTTCACATTTCAAAATTGTTCTGCACTGGAGTGAAACAAACAAATAAACAGAAAAAAAAGAATCCCTGAAGTTGCATAAAAACCATACCCTAAAGTCAAGTTCAAATAAATCAAACCAAAAATTAATTCATTTTTATATACATTAACCTCCTTAAAATATTTGTCTGAGTTGTAAATAGCTTAAAAGCTCCACTACCTGTATTTGAGTTTATGTACTTTTCCTTTTCTTCCTGTTTTACTGTGTGGTTCATCTGCTTGAGTTTGCCCATTATTCTGGTGTTATTTTTCAGGAGGAACAGGGGAGCCTAATCAACTTGAACTAAACCATTCATTATTTTACATACCCCTATGGTGTTCCTTTCTAAGGAACAAGTGATTCTCACACTGGAGACAAAATATTTTCAGCCATCTGAAAGCTGAACACAGTGCTGTGTGGGAAGGACATTTTTCATCTGTAATAGTGTGCACAGGCTCCATGCGTCCGAATTAAAATCAGCTTTCAAGGAGGTAGTTTAGCAGCACTCACAGTTGGCAGTACAGAACCAGAGCTGCTGTATCAGGAGGCAGTCTGTGGAAGTCTAAAAAAGATTAGCTTGAGTGACTTCCATTTTCTTCTTTCTAAATGGATGAACATGGTAAAGTAGCTATTTCCTGTGGTTACATATAATATACAATTATGCCACTTGTGTGAATTATTATTCTTTTCCTCTAAGAAAGCCTACATAGCTTGCCGGGGTTTCTTGTTGGTTTGTGGTTTGTTTGATTTGATTTTTTTTTTTTCCTGGTTGGTTTTCTTACACCTCATAGTTATGTGTGACAGGAGCTTGTTGCCTTTGAAGAGATTATAGGTTCTCAAGCTTTGAATTCCCCCAGTTCAGGAAAATGTTCATGTGTGTTCTGACTGAAATGAGCTGGGAAATATTTTTTAGTTATATCCTGAAATGGTCTTAGGTTAGCTATGATGTAGTTACAAGTATAAATATTTTAGAAAGGAGTTCTTTGTCTAAAGCCAGGATGATTCTTTCCACACACGTCTTGTGCTGTTGGAGTTTTCTGTTGTCACAGAAGGAAAGAATGATCAGGAAATCTTCTTGCTCAGGTACTCTAGTTTGACACAGCGATTAATGGTCCAGCTTGGAAGATCCCTGCCTTGTCTGTAGATCTCAACCGCATTTATGTCTTTACATGCTCTCCCCAAAACACTAAAGGAACAAACCAGGCAACTAAATAGCTCAGAAAATGTGGCATCTCTAAAGCATTTGCAGACATGTCTACAGGGATTTAATTGTTCTTTCCACAGAGTCTAAAAGAGGATTTAACCAATCCACTGACACCAGCTGGATCTAGCTGCCTCAGCCCTTGTAGCATAACAAATGTATGGAACTACATCAAAGACACAACACTTTCCTTTGATTTTGGTTTAACTATCTCCATTTGAAACAAACATTCAACACCTAGTACATTGTTGATTGCTGGAATGCGTTGATCTATAGTGCAAGTTAGAGATGAATAACAGCAGTAGGAAAGTAGTTTTTGTCAAATTTGTTTCACATCGCAGGTGTAAAAAATGTGGATTCTGATGGCCTTTGGAACAGTATTATTGGGGGGAAAAAACCTTTCACAGCAAGAAACACCTAATGGGGTTTTGTGGGGGTTTTTGTTTCATCATTAGGCAAAATGCTGCTACCTCTTAGCTTCACAAGATATTCCTCTGCTGGCCTTAATATTCACAGTATGACTTGTGGATGGGGTGGCAATGTGTTTCCACAAGGAGACAAGGTGATAACTCTTCTGACTGGTTATCACTTTCTCAAGAATAAATCTGGAAGGACGGATGCGAAAAAATATCATTGGATCAATGGCAATACAGGGAGAAAGAGCTGCCACTGCTGCAGACAAGGATGACTTTTCATTTCCCTTTATTTTGGCAAACATAGCCTTTCAGATTTGCAGATTGTGGAGGGCATGTGGAGGGCATGTGGAGTGAAATGCAAAGGTGAAAGAAGAAGAAGAAGAACCAACTATCTAAGGAAGTTGAATTTTGAATTATAGTGTCTCATAAAAGCTGCAATAAAGGCTGGGGCTCTGGTATAAAAACACACGAAGAAACTCTCTTTCCTGAAAAGGTTTTAATATTGTGTCCCAATCCTGCTAGGAATTACACCATTCCTAAACTTAATACATAAGTTATTGAAGTCATTAGAACTTCAGGACTCTGACTTGCAATCTATTACCAGAACACTACATCTGTGGAGGTGAATGTCTTGTTGAAGCTGATGTGAGTTTATAGCATAAAGAGTTAAAATTAACAGATATTTTGTGCGCAATCAAGGCTGCATACACTTTGGGACAATAGGCAGCAAAACACCTGGTATGTCTTAATTTGGTTTTGTCTATCAGTAGTATCAGTATTTGCCTTTTCTTTGTCACTAATCCTATTAACTAGACAAAAAAACCTGGGGTTTTGCAGGCTGCTCCATTCTGGGGGCAGCTCTCTAGATTGCAGTACTTCACTTACAAACCACAGATGAGAAACTGCTCCCCTAGGATGTCATCATGCAACACTTCACCAGTATGTCCATCTTTTTTCCTTGCTGGGTTTTGCACAGGAAAGCAGATAGCTGTTTTTTGTTTTGTTTTCCCTTGATTTCTTCCTCTCTTCTTGCAATGTGTTTGATGCTTTTCATGCACTTGTTTGTCTTCTGTTATATATAAAACAATAACCAGAAGATCTCTACCTCACATTGCTTTAACTCCTAATGTTCTTTTTATTTCAGATGATAACAAGTTCCTGTGTTTAGCTTGAGGCTCTTTTTTTTTCATTAAATTTTATTTAAACAATGCTGTGTTCATGGGCATTGAGATTTGCTCCAACCCATGTCTCTACAATTATGGTATCTCTGCAAACACAAATTTGGTGTGCACAAGTTTATTTCACTTGACAGTAAAACTGTTCTTGCCACGTGTCATAGTTTGAGGCCATGAGCTACCCAGGATTGGACAACAGAAGTGATCTTTACTCCTTTTGGAGAGTAAGAATGAAAATACTGCACACCGACTGGAAGTTTAAAGCAAGTATTTCCTAGTGCATGTCTGCAAAAGGCAATCAAGTAGAATGACTACATCCACAAGCTAAGCCAAGTCTATCGGACTAAATTACTTTAGAATCCTCCTCCCGTTCTGCCCTCAGCAGGCCTGAGAGTAGGCCATAACTGCCTCCCACCCCGTCTTCATCTGAGCCCTGCAAGGTCTCAGCAGGCCACTTGAGGCAGCTCACAATTCCCTGCCAGCTAGTAGCCATCGTCCCCCCACAAACCATGAACTAAGAAGGTGTGTGCACTCTGCCCTGGAGAGAGATGTGAAGGGAAGAGAGGAGAGAAGGGAAAAACATTGATATCTGCCAGGCACTGGCTTAATAAGCTGTGATACTGGAGAACAGAGTAGAATAACAATATTACAACATCCTGGGACACCCAGATCCATCCCCTGGGTTGGGTCTTGGTCTCCGTAGTTTTCTTAGGGGAACCTGGAACCCCTCAAACTACAACACCATGTCTGCATGTTTCATGCCTGATGAGAAATCACTGCTTTCTGTACATCGTCCTGGCCTCAGGGTCAGGGTACTGTAAAGGTTGCTCTGAGTGGCCACTGTCAGGATCCCTGAAGCTGTGATTGTTTGGATAGGGAAGATGCCGGGCTTTGCTTGCTCCTTCATCTCAGTGCTGTAGGCCCCATGGTGTGATTACAAAACATCACACAGTTCACACAGAATGCCAGCACATGAAGGTAAAAGTGAAATAACTGAGGGAAGCTGAGAACGCAACACACATTTGATCTAAAAGTCAGTTGCCATGAACATGTTGATATCGAAGGCTTTTAATACAAATTTCTGGGGAGAAGACGGAAGGATAGTTACAGGAGAGGGGAAGTCATCTAGTGAAGCCTGTAGGAGTTGCACCTGCTCTTGCATTAATCACTCTTTGAAGACTGCAGGAAAGCAGCTCCAGCTTCATGGTGCTGGGTTGGAATTTGGCAATGTAAGCAGATGTTATCCTGTCCCTTACAAAGAGAAGATTATGAATCTGACAAGACTGGGCATATGGGATAAAGTAATCTTATGAAAGACTGTTATCTGCTCTCCTTACAAGGAAGTAATAGTCGCCTTTTTAAAAATCATTTTATGCAACTGTTGAATGTTTGAAATGAGACTCAATGTACACTGCAGTCTCTTTAACAACTCTTAAACAATGTAAAATTAAAAATCAAGGTAAATTAATCACCTTTAAATAGCACTTGGACAATGAGAGTGTTGCAGAACGCAACTGCATTTTGTCTGTGAGTTTGCAGCTTTCCCCCTTTGCACAAACCTGTTTTTGATTCTGGGAGAGGTCATGTAAAAATAATATGCAGAATAGTTCTCTGTATGCTCTCTGGTGTTAGCACAGACAGGATTATCTATACAAGTGTGGCACTTTCAGAGAACAAGACTGATCTCATACTTACAGATCTGATTCTTTCTGTGCAGGAAAGGATAGAATCCTGTGAACACTAATAACAAAGTTGTCAAGGAGCAGACTGGTACTTCAGGGCAATCAAACTTCTGAGATTTCAGGCTATTAACAGATGCCTATTTTTTATCTTGCAAGGAAAAAGGATAAACTTCAGATTGTAAAAATCAATATAGGAACAAGAAAGAAAACTAAATTACTTGTCTTAGATTTAGTTGCTTTTAAAGTCTATCAATTTCTCCTTGGATCTCTTTGCATAAACCTCAGTCCTATTATTAGCCCAGATGACTTCTAATATTACTTTCATTGTAATTGTTTCCTACATACAGACCATCAGAAAGAGGGTCCACAGAATTGTGAGTAGCCTCTGATGTAGTACATGAGGTGAAATAGAGCTGTTACGTACATGTCGTCTTTTGGTTTTGGTTAACCAACCTAGTAGACTAGGGCTGCTCTTTTGAGCCTTTGTTTAAAGGTCTAATGGTTAATCTCGCAATAACTGGGATTTTTCTCAGATGCCACCAAGGCAGTTCTTGATTGAAAGAGGTTCTTTCAGTTTTGAAGCTTTTTTGAGCATCTGAAGGTTCTTTCAGCAATAGCGTTCATCCATTAATGTATCTCTCAAAATCCCTTCCAATGCAAATCCAAACAGGAGGAACATTGCTATGACCCTAGAGCACACCATCAGGCTTTAACGGCTCTGAGCATCATCATCTTCCTACCTCCATGCATTGCTCACCAGCATAAGTAAAGATCAGACCCCACAGCTACACTGTGGGGTACCTGTTTCCAGCTCTGTTTGAACAGTACAGGGAATTTCTGAGCCTTTCACTTGACATAGGGTTTCCTGCAGCAGCTTTCATGTTCCCACTAGCCTGTGTATTTTGTCTCTTTGAGAAGGCTGATGATCTTTCTGTATTGTCTTATCCTGGTCTCAAACTCATCTCATGGAAACCAACTGCTGGTGACTTGTGAGGCTATACCCAGTTCCTGTAGAGAGGCAGCTGGTGGGTTTGCAAAGGTGAGGTGAACTTGGCAGTGTTGGCACAGACAGCACATTTCTATTCTGACAGTTACTTCCACTAAGAAAATTTTTTTTCAGATTAGCTTTTGTCTTAATGTCAATGGCATTTATAGAAGAGACAAAACTTTTTGCTTAGGAGATTGACTTAGTTATAGCTAATGAGCCTTTAAATACTTGCTTTGGGACTGGCCTGTTTATTCAGTTATCAGTTTTACTCCTCTATAACAGAAGAAGTCTCTTAAAGGATATGGTGATTTATAAGGGTCCAACTCCTGTAGGAATAGTGTAGCTGCTAAGTGCAGTCTGTGATAGTTTGGGGACTAACCTCTAATGTGTATATTTTTCTTTTTTGCATTAATGAAAGGTTCACACTGGTAGGGATAACTGTGATATTCTACAGCTTTCCATCTCTAGCTGGTTATTGGGAGTGGGAAAAAAGTGCAGAAGTGAGAACAAAAAAACACAAACAAATAGAAAATGGAAGGGGAAAGCTAAAGAGGGAAAATGTGGCATTATCATTCCTATAAAGAGTTTGAGGGACTTGCTTTTGCTGATGTAATTTTTGCCTCACTTATTTGTATACGTTGTGTGGGAGTATGTGTTTTCACTTGTAGAAATGACGAATAGTGTCCTGACTCAGCAAAGAAAGCTTCAATTTAATTTTAATGTTGGAAGACTGTAACATAACAGACTTAGTCTTCTACCAGTGTGCAGACTTAGAACAGCCATATTGGCCACTTTCACTGTGCATGACTTGCAGTTCCTCAGTGAGTTAACAGTGCTTACAAAACCCTGATGTCACCGCAGTTAAACTTCCTAGTAAGATTTTAGGGTGGAAAATGACTTGATTATAACAGCACAGCTTTTTGCAGACAATAGCCAAATTGTCCAAAGTAGTATAACCAGTTTACTGCTATGATAATTTGGTATCCATGATCCATAAGATCAAATGATCTTATGGTTGATGTTGCTGTAGACAGCTCAGCAGTTAAATGCCAGACAGCATATTACAGACCACTCAAATTATCAATCCTCTAGACAAAGTAAATAGCAATGGTGGAACATAAGATATTTTAGAAGTGTTTGAATTGGTACACCAGAAGGAGAGGCTCAGTAACATGACCTATCTGGTGTTGACTTAGAATCATAGAATGCTAAGGTTGGAAGGGACCTCAAGGATCATCTAGTTCCAACCCCCTGCCATAGGAAGGGACACCTCCCACTAGTACAGGTTACTCAAGGCTTCTTCCAACCTGACCTTGAACACCTCCAGGGAGGGAGCAGCCACAACCTTCTTGGGCAACCTGTTCCAGTGTCTCACCACCATCGCTGTAAAGAACTTCCTCCTAACATCTAGTCTAAATCTGCCCTCTGTCAGTTTAAACCCATTACCTCTAGTCCTGTCGTTGCAAGACCTTGTAAATAGCCTCTCCCCAGCCTTCCTGTAGGCCCCCTTCAGATACTGGAAGGCTACTTATCAGGTCTCCTCAAAACCTTCTCTTCTTTGGCCTGAAGAGCCCCAACTCTCTCAGCCTGTCCTCATAGGAGAGCTGGTCCAGCCCTCTGATCATCTTTGTGGCCCTCCTCTGGACCTGCTCCAACACTTCCATGTCCTTCCTGTGCTGAGGGTTCCAGAACTCCACACAGTACTCTGGATGGGGACTGAGGAGAGCAGAGTAAAGGGGTAGAATCCCCTCCCTTGCCCTGCTGCCCACACTGCTCTTGATGCAACCCAGGACTCGGTTGCTGTCTGGGCTGCATGTGCACACTGCAGGCTCATGTTGAGCTTTTCATCAACCCAGACTCCAAGGTCCTTTTCCTCAGGGCTGCTCTCCAGCCATTCACCACCCAGCCTGTATTTGTGCTTGGGATTGTGCCTACCCAGGTGCAGGACCTTACACTTGGCCTTATTGAATTTCATCAGGTTGGCCTGGGCCCAACTCTCCAGCCTGTCCAGGTCCCTCTGGATGGCATCCCTGCCCTCTAGCAAGTCGACTGTGCCACACAGCTTGGTGTCATCTGCAAACTTGCTGAGGGTGCACTCCATTCCTCTGTCCATGTCACTGACAAAGATGTTAAACAGCACTGGTCCCAGCACTGACCCCTGAGGGACACCACTTGTCACTGGTCTCCAGGTGGACATTGTGCCATTGATCAACACTCTCTGTGTGCCACCATCCAGCCAATTCCTTATCCAGCAGTGTTCCACCCATCCAGCCCATGTTTTTCCAATTTGGTGACCAGGATGTCATGTGGGACAGAGTCAAATGCCTTACTCAGGTCCAGGTAGATGACATCAGTTGCCCTTCCCTTGTCCACTGTCTCTGTGACTTCATCATAAAAAGCCACAAAATTTGTCAGGCAAGATCTGCCCTTGGTGAAGCCATTACTGGTTCCCACCAATCACCTCTGCTTTGTTTTCCATTTGCCTTAGCAGAGCCTTCAGCAGGATCTACTCCATGATCTTGCCAGGCACAGAAGTGAGGCAGACTGATCTGTAGTTTCAAGGGTCATCCTTTTTTTCCCTTCTTGAAGATGGGTGTTATGTTTACCCTTCTCCAGACAGCAGGAACTTCACCAGTATGCCATCACCTTTCAGTTGAGAGCAGAAGCATGGTCCAGAGATTAATGCAGCAGCTTGGAAAATTTACATCTTTTACCCTAGACTTTGGACACAACATCTGCTTGGGATGACACTGAGAAATTAATTTTTCTGTTGCATGTCTACTTGACGTTCCTTATGCTTTTCCCTGTTGTAGATTCATCCAAAGGAAAATGATCCTGTCTGTGTATGAAGTGCTCGAGGAAATGAATTTGAATCACAAGCTACAGAATTTTATTTTTTTTTTACAGAACTGCACAGATTTTTCCTTTGAAGGTGAAACTCAAAACCTTGCATTTGAAATGCAGAGTTGGTTTTGTTTCTTACCAAAACAATAAGAGTTTTTTGTTGTTATTGAAACACTTGGAATGAATCATCACAAGAACACGCAATTTCACAACAGAAGCAAAATATTAAACTAGAAAATGTCTCCCAGCTCAGCCTCTTAGGCATAAGACTAGAAGTGCATCACACTGTCTGACCCAGTTCTGCTAGCTGATGTGGAAGGACAAGTCTCCTGGAGAGTTTAATTTTCCTTTATGCACACTTGGCTCCCTTCTAGTTGTTGGGTAAGCCTTAATTGTGATCTATCTGCTTGCAGTTGAAATGGTTATTGGTACCATATGCTGAAAGAGGAGTGGCCAGATTCATGATGCTAACACTGTGGTACAATGAGTAAGATGCTAAGCAAAATGTCAATGTTTGTAATGTGTAATGCTTGACTAACCATCAGGGCTCTGAATTCCCCAAATCTGTTTTATGTTAGATAAGCTTCTTGTAGGTACCAAATAAGGCTTGGGGCAACATTTAAATGGAGACATCAGTTCCCATTTTTATCTAAAAGGGTTACAGTGACATAGAACCTCATTCCCTGTCCTTCCTTTACTTTTGGAAGCTCTGTTCTTTACTTGTAGTAAATGTTTATCAGGTCTAATACAAGAAGATAGTCAAATGTAATTCTTAGTATATTAATAAGTGCAAAACTTCTCACCAAACAATGTAATGACCTTGAATCAGTGTTATTATGTATGCACGGATACATCTGGCAATTTTATCTGCACCCTTCCTCTTCCCGGCTTCCCCTATCTGTATAGCCCTTGGCATCTTCACTGCAGAGGAGAGTCCACCTCTTTCAGCCACGCACTGCAGTCATGAAGGCAACCAATCAGATGTTTTTTTAATACCAACTATTTCTGGATGTCCTTAGTCCAATATTATTTGATTTAGCAAATGTAGCTCTGCTGTTTGATTTGATACCAATGATTTTTTTTTTTTTTTTTT
>VWZE01014634.1:452846-466372 GCA_013396675.1 Eubucco bourcierii | reverse complement strand
TTTTTTTTTTCTGCTAAACAGTTGTGGTTTATTTTCAACTTCGGAACTTCTGGGACAAAACTGTTATTTAACTCTGCCATTTTTAAACTCCAGTGTTCAGGGGCTTTTCTCCAGTTCTACTGAGAATTTAGAAAAGATCCACTCTAAGGCAGGATTATCTGCTATCTGCCTAATACAGATTTTGCTGCTGCTTCTGAAGTATTTAGTGCTGAGGGCTGTAAGAGCCACCTTACTGAAATAGATGGGCCTCAAGTCCAGTCCAGAACAAGTGTTACACAGTGTTATCTTTTCCTTGAGTTTACTGAAAAGGAGAGTAGTACAGGAATAGATGTGTGTGTCACTGCAGCTTTATGCAGTTGTGGAATCAGACCAAAAGCCATCAAACTCTCTGTTGTACAAAATAAATTGTGGAAGGATTCCCAAGAATTAGAGCCTATGTGCAAATAAAACATCCTAAATAGTTGTATGAAACCAAACCCTTCTGCGTCAGGACTTGACTAGGTATAGAAACATGCAAAAGCAGAGCACAATGTCCACCTGGAGACCAGTGACAAGCGGTGTCCCACTGGGACCAGTGCTGTTTAACATCTTTGTCAGTGACGTGGACAGAGGAATGGAGTGCACCCTCAGCAAGTTTGCAGATGACACCAAGCTGTGTGGCACAGTCGACTTGCTAGAGGGCAGGGATGCCATCCAGAGGGACCTGGACAGGCTGGAGAGTTGGGCCCAGGCCAACCTGATGAAATTCAATAAGGCCAAGTGTAAGGTCCTGCACCTGGGTAGGCACAATCCCAAGCACAAATACAGGCTGGGTGGTGAATGGCTGGAGAGCAGCCCTGAGGAAAAGGACCTTGGAGTCTGGGTTGATGAAAAGCTCAACATGAGCCTGCAGTGTGCACATGCAGCCCAGACAGCCAACCGAGTCCTAGGCTGCATCAAGAGAAGCGTGGCCAGCAGGGCAAGGGAGGGGATTCTGCCCCTTTACTCTGCTCTCGTCAGACCCCACCTGGAGTACTGTGTGCAGTTCTGGAACCCTCAGCACAGGAAGGACATGGAAGTGTTGGAGCGGGTCCAGAGGAGGGCCACAAAGATGATCAGAGGGCTGGAGCAGCTCTCCTATGAGGACAGGCTGAGGGAGTTGGGGCTCTTCAGCCTGGAGAAGAGAAGGCTTCGAGGGGACCTGATAGTAGCCTTCCAGTATCTGAAGGGGGCCTACAGGAAGGCTGGGGAAGGATTATTTACAAGGTCCTGCAATGACAGGACAAGGGGCAATGGGTTTAAACTGGCAGAGGGGAGATTTAGACTGGATGTTAGGAGGAAGTTCTTTCCAGTGAGGGTGGTGAGACACTGGAACAGGTTGCCCAGGGAGGTTGTGGCTGCTCCCTCCCTGGATGTGTTCAAGGCCAGGTTGGATGAGGCCTTGAGTAACCTGTACTAGTGGGAGGTGTCCCTGCCTATGGCAGGGGGTTGGAACTAGATGATCCTTGAGGTCCCTTCCAACCTTACCATTCTATGATTCTATGATTCTATAATTAATCTAGAGCTGCAATGAATGCTGTTCAGATTTGAGCTTTAAATGTTCTGTTCAGCCTTCTGCGTGCCCTGACACTCTGGCTGCACTGTAGAAGTATAGTGTTAAGGACAGTGCTAAGGATGTTTATATTTTTCAGTGTCAGATATCAATATACTCGGTGCTGTAAAAAGCGGGTCTTTAGACTCAGATACAGGATTGCCTTTCTCTATTACTGTAGTGACTCTCTTTACACATGCTATGAATGGGACAAGATGGTTGCAGTTGGGCTAATAATGGAAATCCATGGTTTATACAAGATCTTACCTTTTTCTGTTCATTGTGCCTTGAATCTTTGTGTTCCTAGACTTCCCATTTTTTTCCTCTGGATTCCAAGGTATGTTTGTTTCTATTACTATCTTAAATATATCAGTCTTGAAAACTTAGTTATTGCTGTTGTGAACAATAAAATCTTCATCTTCTTCCATCAACTCACAAAGGCCTGAATTCTTTAATGACTGTTGACATGAACTTAACATACACTTTTATCTATTTTTATTTTCATGTAAATATTTCAAAGGGTATCAATAATCTCTGAGCTAGAAGTAATAGAATGTCTGCCTTTGCTATCAGTCCTTTAAGAGCCAAACTAAACTGACACCTTTAGGGGAAAGACAATCACTGTAAAATCTCATGGCTTTTTGAGTATTTTCTAGAGTTCCTTCTTGCTCTAGCTGTGATGTCCTTTTTACTCCGTTATTTTACTCTTTGGAGGGAAGTTTGATCTTTCCTAGTATACAAAGATACAACCTCTTCTGAGTATATGTTCCTATTAGAATGCAATGCCACAACTCTGTTTAAGGGCAAAAAATTAAAGAGAAAATGAAGTTACTTCTAATTAAATGGTGTGTGGCCACAGAAACATACCACTGCTTGTCATTAAGACCTATTTAAATGCTACCTTTAAGCTTTGACTAGTACAGTTATGATTCCTAAGAAGAGTTTCTTCTAAGTTTGTGGTTCAGCAAGGACCAATGCACATCAGGACTGGAGAGATTTTGCATTTTTGAAGTGTTTGATGTCCATAAACATCTGGTTTGAGTTTCTGTAGCCAATGGAAAGGAGCAAATGAATTATGAGCCTTAGTAAATGATCTCTGACAGTACAGCAATCCCCATCAAGATTCAGTGATTTTAAGAATATTTTTTTTTCTTACCAACTTATTCAATATATTTTATGCTTTTTTCCTCTCTGTAAGTGTACTAGGACAGCTTGGGCTGAGTAGAGGTGTGAAGAAACAGACAGACAACGGCAGCTATTTTGTCTCTGAAAACAAAGGGGGAAAGTGTCCAGCAACTGATAAGAGTGTGGGAATGCAGCTACTAAAGTGTTGTTGCTTCTCTAATCTTTCTGACATCTGGAATTGCTGAATCCAAGAAATATATACCAGTGCTTCAACAGATTTGTTCAGTAGAGTGTGTAAATAGATAAAATTTAATTCAGCTAATGGAGGAATAAAAAAACTGTGAGGATGGTAATTTCAGTAGATGTTGCCAGCACTGCTTGCTCTTTTTTCGCTCTTTTTTCGCTCTTTTTTCGCTCTTTTTTCTCTCTTTTTTCTCTCTTTTTTCTCTCTTTTTTCTCTCTTTTTTCTCTCTTTTTTCTCTCTTTTTTCTCTCTTTTTTCTCTCTTTTTTCTCTCTTTTTTCTCTCTTTTTTCTCTCTTTTTTCTCTCTTTTTTCTCTCTTTTTTCTCTCTTTTTTCTCTCTTTTTTCTCTCTTTTTTCTCTCTTTTTTCTCTCTTTTTTCTCTCTTTTTTCTCTCTTTTTTCTCTCTTTTTTCTCTCTTTTTTCTCTCTTTTTTCTCTCTTTTTTCTCTCTTTTTTCTCTCTTTTTTCTCTCTTTTTTCTCTCTTTTTTCTCTCTTTTTTCTCTCTTTTTTCTCTCTTTTTTCTCTCTTTTTTCTCTCTTTTTTCTCTCTTTTTTCTCTCTTTTTTCTCTCTTTTTTCTCTCTTTTTTCTCTCTTTTTTCTCTCTTTTTTCTCTCTTTTTTCTCTCTTTTTTCTCTCTTTTTTCTCTCTTTTTTCTCTCTTTTTTCTCTCTTTTTTCTCTCTTTTTTCTCTCTTTTTTCTCTCTTTTTTCTCTCTTTTTTCTCTCTTTTTTCTCTCTTTTTTCTCTCTTTTTTCTCTCTTTTTTCTCTCTTTTTTCTCTCTTTTTTCTCTCTTTTTTCTCTCTTTTTTCTCTCTTTTTTCTCTCTTTTTTCTCTCTTTTTTCTCTCTTTTTTCTCTCTTTTTTCTCTCTTTTTTCTCTCTTTTTTCTCTCTTTTTTCTCTCTTTTTTCTCTCTTTTTTCTCTCTTTTTTCTCTCTTTTTTCTCTCTTTTTTCTCTCTTTTTTCTCTCTTTTTTCTCTCTTTTTTCTCTCTTTTTTCTCTCTTTTTTCTCTCTTTTTTCTCTCTTTTTTCTCTCTTTTTTCTCTCTTTTTTCTCTCTTTTTTCTCTCTTTTTTCTCTCTTTTTTCTCTCTTTTTTCTCTCTTTTTTCTCTCTTTTTTCTCTCTTTTTTCTCTCTTTTTTCTCTCTTTTTTCTCTCTTTTTTCTCTCTTTTTTCTCTCTTTTTTCTCTCTTTTTTCTCTCTTTTTTCTCTCTTTTTTCTCTCTTTTTTCTCTCTTTTTTCTCTCTTTTTTCTCTCTTTTTTCTCTCTTTTTTCTCTCTTTTTTCTCTCTTTTTTCTCTCTTTTTTCTNCCCCCCCAGCAAGTGCTGTTACTGTAAGATGCAGCACTGAGGAATTTACTTTCTTTGCTGTTGCAGTTTAGGAAAGTTCAAGAAGTCATCTGTCAGATTCTGAGGTGCTTGCAGGCTAAGGCATTTCAATTTCAAAGTACGAGAGATTAAAGTCTTGAAACAAAAGATCATCAAACACTGATAATCCCTGACTGTTGCTGGAGCTGTGAAGTGGGTAGGAAACAGTGCCTCTTTTTAAGGGACACTGAGTATGACAGTGAATGTTGCACTTAATTAATTCTGAGGGGACATGCAAGGATGGTATGGGGGAACTCAGATGTGAATGAACAGATCATTTAAGGCCACTGGAAAAACCCACCCTGTGAATGTGTATGAAATTGCTTTCAAAGTAACAGGAGAATTTCTACAAGAACTACTGAATTGAACTTCCAAAGCAGCACAGAAAGCACTGTCTTAGTAAATCTTGTTATGGAAGAAGGTGTACTGTACTTGATGTCCCAGGTTGGGAACTAAGAGAGTCCTCTGGGGACTGGAAGATTGTTATTCAATCCCACCATTCTGCTATCTCTTCATAAACTCACGGCAAGGCCAGTTCATTCTCCTTTCCTCCCCCTCCTGCCTTGTGCCAAACAGGGGCTGTGTTATTGGGACAAACATGCAAGGATAGGCCTGGTTTGGGGCCTCCGGAGGCTGTGCTTAGGCCTCTTGGATGGCAGAGGCATGTGGGGGCAGTGGGGAGAATTGGAGCACTGGGGATGATAGATTTAGTTTTGGGTTGGGGGAAAATTCAGGGGGTTCGCTTTTGGATTCTGTATCTGCTTTGTAATTTCTATCTGTAACTCTCTCCAAATATAACTCTTTTTTTTTTTCTTCAATTCATTTGAGAGCTTTAATCTGTCAGCTCTTTAAACCCATGACATTTGAGACCTCAGCTCTGAGCATGTGAAATGTTAGCTGCTGACTCCAAAAGTGTATTCAGTTTAGCACATAGCTATTGTGAAGTGCATGCATACCACCATATATATGACATGAATGTACTTTACAATTAGACTACAGAAAAGTTATATTGAGCAGACAAAAAGATCTGAAAACTTCAAATTCTCCTCGAATCACTTCACAAATTGTATCCTCTCTACACTATATATTAGGTGTATTTTTCAGCAAAGAAACTGCAAAACTTTCTGTACAGGGACCCCTAAATCTTCCTGTGTTGCTGCTTTCTGAAACAAGATTTTTCAACCTGCAGATTTACTTTGCAGATTTGTTTGCAGATTTAGCAGATTTACTCTGTTTCCAGGTGTATTATGTTGCATTTGACTGTATTTAAATGTATTTTTTAGATGCAAGCAATTCGGATCTCTTCAATAATAACCTGCCTTTGCAATTTACAGCTCCACAAAGATTTCTATCAACAAGAAATCTTACTGGTAAAAAATTGATAACATGGCCTCACTGTTGACAAAAATCTGCAATAATGTTGGGCCAAGCTCTTTCTCTGGCTGAAGGCTGGAAAAGGATCAACACTCTGGTTTCTTGTTATTAACACTTACATCCTGAAGTCAGTCAGTCAACTGTTTTGTTGGTACATCCTAGAATCCTAGAATCATAGAATGGTAAGGTTGGAAGGGACCTCAAGGATCATCTAGTTCCAACCCCCTGCCATAGGCAGGGACACCTCCCGCTAGTACAGGTCACTCAAGGCCTCGTCCAACCTGGCCTTGAACACCTCCAGGGAGGGAGCAGCCACAACCTCCCTGGGTAACCTGTTCCCGTGCCTCACCACCCTCACTGCAAAGAACTTCCTCCTGACATCCAGTCTAAATCTGCCCTCTGCCAGTTTAAACCCATTGCCCCTAGTCCTGTCATTGCAAGACCTTGTAAATAGTCCCTCCCCAGCCTTCCTGTAGGCCCCCTTCAGATACTGGAAGGCTACTATAAGTTCTTCTCAAAACCCTCTCTTCTCTGGGCTGAAGAGCCCCAAATCTCTCAGCCTGTCCTCATAGGAGAGATGCTTCAGTCCTCTGAGCATCTTTGTGGTCTTGTTTGCATCATACAGAGCAAGTTCTTAATCAAAAGTTGAAAGACAAGGTATATGGCATCAGTGTATCTGCCTCTGTAACTGACCCCAAATTCCTTAAATAAGGAGACTACTAGAATAGTAGGTTAGTGACAGCACCTACATCCTGTGAAAGCAATTCAGAGTGACTTTGCATTGTTGATAGTGTCCCAGATGTAGCATTGAAATGCTTTATCTACCACTAATCAGAGAGGGAAAAGAAGTACTCTTTTCCATGTAATATAATAATAATAGTAGTAATAATAATGAAAAAAGGAAATACCCTGACAAATCCTTGAATATTTTAGAATTTCCTCAGTCTGTTGACATTTTAGCAAAAATTTAGCAAAAAACCAAAGACACACCAAAAGAAGCAAAAAAAAAAAAAAAAAAAAAAAAAAAAAAAAAAAAAGCATTGTGTGTTCAGAAGCCCGTGTAATTTGAAGTCACTGGTGGATATTCTTTAGGATTGATAGTGCAGGGAAAAAGGAAAAAGTTTGGGTTTAGTAAATCATCCCAGTTAATTTTCTTTTCACAGAAGACAAGCTATATGTGTCCTGAACATAGACACCAAAAACTCACACTTTTCACTGCAACTTAATAACAATGAAAACCAACTAGGAGCTCCTAGATCTCTTTCACCCATACTGGGGCTTTCTGAGAATTAATTCTTTTCTCGGATACTGGCCTCAAGATAAGGGCTGTTAGCAAGTGTGGGAGGAGGTGGAAACAGTGTTTTCCCAGAGCCACGAGGCATGTTTAGCTGGCAGCAGGGAGGATTTTTGCTGGTGAAGGATGGTGCAGAGATGGGGAAACAGTTAGCACAGCTCCTAGAGCAAACAGGGTGACATTTGAACAAAGTGTAAGATAATCCTGTGCTTTGCACTTGAAGACGGAAATGAGGAAGAAGACAATGCCCTGGATGCGGAAAGAACTGTGCAGCATTTGTTGTAACTCAAGATGCTGCTGGAAGTCATCACACTGAGAGCAAGATTTGAGAAAAGGGATGGCCTTGCAACAGGGATATTGTGGGTACTTGATGACTTTGCATTTTCCTTTAATCTGTTCCCCCAAGTAAAGCTGAACTTGTTCTACTTTAAGTTATTACTGACTTATTCCAAATCAGTAGTTTGTGGTCTTGCAAAACCTGCCCTGAGACATTATAAACCTGTGATGATTCTTGATGTTCTTGCTTGAAGGAAAAAAAAAAAAACCCTAGACACAGCTTTGTCTCCCATCTGGAAGTAACTTAGGGTCCTACTGCATTGTGTGATATGTTTATACAGTAATATGCAAACATACATGTCTGCAAGGCATACTTGGAATTCGTGACACCTTGTACTGAATGGTGACTGGGAAGAGTTTGTTTTGTTTTCTCTGGGTTGAGTGTTTTGGAACGGCAAGATGTACTAATCAATAGGAGCTACTTTTAGCTTGTGAGGTGCTAGTCAGAACCAAGATTTTCACAACACAAATTGCAAGAGCACTTGCTTAAAACATATGGTTTTAGTAAAGGCCAGTGAATGGCTGACAGTAGGAATGTCCTTCCAGCTTTGACTGTCTGTGCTTCGTGGGATGCACGTTCGTAAGTGTGCGGACAGAGAACAGTAGCTTATGTGTTAAACACACACGGGGTGTTTTGCTTCTCACCCACAGTTTGAAGCTTAAGTATCAGCTTCTTTGACTATTGAGGAAATTGTGCCAGAAGGCCAGTAAAGCTTCTCTCCAGCACACTCACTATCAGGCTTCTGTGAAGCAAGTAAAAATAGGCTGGGCAGAGCACTCTGCAAATGTGGCAATATTGCTCCCAAAATGAGGTTAGCTCGAGTATGGCAGGCAAGGCTACAGGGAGCTGCATATATTTCCACCGCATTGCAAGTGCAGAAATAGATGGTACCCAAAAGAAAAGAGAATTTATATCCTGTATATCAGTAGATTTCCCCCAAAACATCACAAAGGGCAAATTATTCAAGAACTTTAATCAAGTGACTGAGTTTGTTTGGATTAAAAACCTCTATTTTCACTCAGCTCCTATGTTTGTGTGATTGCTTCAATTTGCATTTATGGGCCTAACATATTGAAGCATCAGCACTCACATATAAAATCAACAGTGTTAAGACTATGCACTAGGAATTTTTATTTAATCAAAATACTATTTTAAAAAAAAAAAAAACAACCAAAAATTAGATGGTAGATTCATAAGAGAATACCAAGGAGCAAATTGGCCACTTAATTTTTAAATATCTCTCTGCCACTGATGCCTATGGAAGACATTGCATTTGGTTGTTTTTTTTTCCTGCCTATTTTTTGCTCTTGCTTTTAGTCTGCAGGGAAAAATATACCTACACCATGCATTGCTGTACTGAGGACAGAAGCATTCATTGCTACAACAGCTTTCGGAGTGTCTTGTAAATTTGTTTAAAGGACTAATAATAAGGGCAGAAATAAGTCACTTTTTCCAATCTGTTCAAGTCAGAAAGGAGTAGTCGGTGTGATTGTCTGTGCAATGCATCACTGCCCTCTTCCATTTTACTGCAGTGATAACTGTTCTTGCAAGATCTGTATAGTAGTGATACAGCTGGTATGTGAAACTGTAGGAGTTTTATTTTATTGATACTACTCATTTTATTTTATTGATACTTGCACAAGTATCAAAAAATGGGGCAAACAGCTGCTTTGGGTGATTCTGAATGCTGAAGTGGAAGCCACCACAGCATGGAATAGCGCCTCTGATGCTGGAGCCCTTGCAGCTGAGTTGCAGAGATATTAGAGCAGATTACAGAGAGAAGCCTGCCAACAGTGGTACCTGCACTTAAAAATGGTGAGTCATCGTGAATGAAAAGTATCATCAGTAGCAATGGGTGCCAAGATTTATGAAGGGCTGTTTTGTCAGACAGTGTCAAAACCAATCTTGCTCTTCTTGGTTGTTCCAAGGTCTATCCAATAGCTTTTGGACTGATTGAGTTTCTAATACTTGAGTTACACTATCTTCTCCCCTCTTTGTTTTTCCTATCTGGCTGTGGGTAATCACAACCACCTTGTGTAGTGAAAAAGCTTCAAATTGAAGGAACGTTGCTGGCCTACTTGGTACTTTACTATTGTTTTCAGAGCTCTGAAAAGTCTTGGAAAATTCTTGTTGTTTACATCTTTGGTACTGTGCCAGATCCTGCAGCCTGCATTGAGTCTATGACCTGCAGCCTGACATGTTTCTGCTTTCAGTTAAGGTGTGAGCATAAAAGGGTATGTTCAAACCATTAAGAGGGAAACAGTTGAGGACAAATGCAAGGAATTCCTGTGCCGAAGACAAGGATTTGCCATCAATCTACTGGAAATAGAAAATATCCCACAAAGTTAAAATAACAGCAAAGGTTATTCTTTTATAGAGCTGAAATAGAGTTACTTTATGACTAAGACTTGATAATAAAAGTACATACACAAGGTAGTTGATAGTGTTGGTAATGTGGAGTAATGTTTGCAGTAGGAATCAGGGGATTTCGATACTTAGTGAATTCTGCCATTGATTTACTGTGTCAGACTTTGTCAACACTGCACCTTTGTTACTGTTACAATAAAAGCTGGGTGATAAATTTCCTCCTAAAGACCCATTGGATTTTTAAAGAATGTAAGACTGTAAAATTTGCAGGAGATCACAGGGCTGTGATTGTTTGTAGCATTACTTTTAAAATATTTTCATCTTCCTGTATTACCTTCACATTAAATTTTACTTTTTTACTGAAAAGTTAATTTTACATTATGAGTAAATGTTTCACGATGTCCCCAGAGAAAATATTAATTAATTTCTCAATGTTTCATTAAACCCCAAACTCTTATGGTGATACATCAGCTTGTCTCATTCATGGTCAACACCAAACCATTTGTGTCAACCCTTATGTTGATGTAACATCGCTGCACATAGATCTAAAGTCAGAGCTTTAAAGCAGTTTCACAGTAATTTTTCTATTAATTGCTTTGGGGGTTTTTCACTTGCCTGTCTCCACTGGCATAAATTATCATCCATAGGGTGAACAACAGTAACAGAAAAGCAAAGGACTCACCCTTGTGTTCTCCAAGAAGCTGTTACACAGATTGCAGCCACAGCAGCGTAAGGACACCTGGTGCAAAGCAGCTGTGGTAGCTGCCCTGCTGTTATGATCCTGACCTCACAGTGAAAATGAACCAATATCAAAGGGTACAGGACCTGTCTCTTTGTCCATTATCCTGAAAAGATTTCAAACATTTGATTTAAAATTAATAACAATAAAAGTAAAAACTAGAAACTCTTTGAGGGATGTGGAGAGGAGGAAAAATAAAGATCCTACACAGGGACTCAAACAGCCTGTATTTGCAGGCAAGAGTCAACAGGATGAGAAAGGCTTGATCTATGGGTAAAGTGTTAAGCTGGGATTGAGACACACAAGTTCATCTTTTGGCAAAGGCTGCAGGAATGCAGTCAGCTCACATGCTCTGTGCTCAGGGTGCCTCTGCAAATCTGAGATAATAGAGCTCCTTGCTGCTCATCCTTGGCTGGCATTGTCTGTGAGGAGGCTGAGCTTTTTCTGAGAGAAACTGTTTTGCTCTGCATGTTGTACAATGCCACACATGGCCTTATCCAGATTCCAGAATGGTTAAATTAGTGCTACCACCCCACACGGTGCTGGGTACAGTTTGGATCAGTAATTTATCATAATCTCATAGGATGGAAAGAAGAAGAAAAGTCTAACCATTTCTTTCTTCTTGAGGATAGAGCTTTTGATTACTTTTCCCCCTTCTCTTCAGGGTTAGCACTTCACATTATATATATTTCAAGGCAGAGAAATTACTCGCTTGACAGCTGTGGATAAAACATGAAATTTTAGATAATGTTTTAAATTCACCAGGGACAAACCTGCTTCAAGGTAATTTATAAATTAAAGTAAATTCAAATATTGTCTCCTGGCATGTATCTGTAATTAGAAAATTCTCTTGAAGAGGAAAGAGGGGGCTGGTACACAAATTATTTTGCAACTAAAAATAGGAATGTCTGGAGATTGGATGATATCAGGAAAGTCATGCATTGAACAAGCTTTTTCATTTTGTATTTAAAAGTTTTTCCCAGCTCACCAGCATGCCTAGCATTAAGTTTTCTATGTAAAAGTTAATGGGGAGAGTCACAGTATGAGATGGTGAATTATTTGTGACTGTGCAGTTCCTCTGCTGTGAATTTGATTTCAGAATTCTTTTACCATGTCTCTTGTTTCCCTCCATCATCTGTTTTTCTGATACTTGAAAGGGAGAAAAAAATTACTCCTTGGAGAAAAGGTTGAAGGTTTTTTTTTTAGCTTTGGGAAACGTTATTTTGAAGATGCCTTGTGTTTCTTTTCCTGGGTTTGGTCCTTATGGTAACATCAAGCCAACGTCACTTGTGTGTGAGAGCTTGCAAATGATACATGAGGCCATGCAGCAACTATGGCATCAACGACTGAGAACCTCTACCCTGCCCTGCACTGTGAGTGAAAGGATATTGCCCTGCTTTGCTCTCCCTTCGCATGTATTTAACTCATTGCACACCACTCCTTGTCGTATTCTTGCCTTTCACTTGCTCTGCAACGTCTTCCATTTGACCAGTTTCTTACCTACTCCTAGGTGCAGCACCAACAGTTTTAAGAGAAATGGCTGGGAGACATTTGTGTATTTTTTTTTGTCACTAGCCTTGTAGTTGCATCTGGGCTCATGAGTGAGGGCTGCCAAGGAAACATCAGTGGCTTTCCCAGTTCTACAGTTCCGGTAAAAGTTCTCTGCAGTGAGAGACACATTCAGGTACACGACTCAGAGAAGAAGTAAAAATCTTCTGCAAGTTGGAGTGTGTGGTAACACATCTGTAGCAGATTATGCTTTTATTCAATTTCTTTGTAAGGGGCTATGTGTCAAAAGGCTTTCTACCTAGACAAGCTAAAATGGTATATAGAAAACCAAATTTTTTTTTTCACCTTTTACATTTGAACAGTAAACATTGCTGCTGAAGGTGATATCGCTCAGAAGTGGTGCCAAAACCAGGTACAACAGGCTCTGAGATGCCCTCTGTTCAGTGGGTTTCTAAATCTGACCTGTAATTGCAGTCATATTTAGAATCTTAACATGTTCCAGGTGAGCTTTCCTTACTGCACAGTAATATAGAAGCAAATCTGCAACTGTGTGGAAGTTAAAAGACAGGGGGAAAAAAATGTATGAGAAAATATGAGTCTTATGTAAATAAAGGTTTGCAGAATTGGGGTAGTTTTCAAAATGGGAAAGACTATTCCTCAGTACTTCAGAAGCTGTCCACCATTTGGCTGTTGGAAGGGCAAACACCAGCTCCTATGTTCTCTGCTGTTAAGTGACTTGGTACATGGAAACTTGTATGGAGCAGAAGTTCTCTAACAACTACACTTGTGCCTTGGCAAAAAAAAAAAAAAAAAAAAAAATTTTAACAACATTATTTTATTCACCCCCAAAATACATCTGTCTTCTCACTGAAACTATCTTGTAGTTTTGAAGGAGGAGTGGAATGGTGCGGAAAGCAAGTATTAGGATTTTCTTTTTTGAAAGTAAGTATTTCATTTGTTTCGGAAGTGAAAATAAAGTAGATGAAGTAAGATATTAAAATAGGCAAAAACACGATGATAAAGCCACTGTTCTGGTTTACATTGAAAGATGTCTATTCTCTGTAAGTGGAACTTTTTCAGAGCTTTTAATTCAGAAAACAAATGTGGAAATTGGCTTTTGGCATCATAGTAATAGTAGGAGCACAACCAATTTAGGGAAGAGCAATGAAAGCAGATTGCAACTGTGACATCATGGGGAAAAAAGACTAACCATTTTGGCAGATGTAAATTAGAGCAAAAAAATGTTGAAAAGAGAGGCGACAAGTAATTTCTGCTTTTTATGAGAGTTCAAATGAAAGAATGTATACTCGAAATATCAGTTGTGATTAGACCATATATTTCCATATGAAATATAGCTATGTAGTATCTCTTTTTGCTCAAATGTGAAAAGTACTTCAAACCTCACATTGCCAAATGTTTCACCATCACTTCAATTAACTCAGATGTTGCTGTTGATGTTGCACTGTGAAATACTTCTGACAAATTATTCCAGTCTCTTTAAAGACATGGAAGTGTTGGAGTGGGTCCAGAGGAGGGCCACGAAGATGCTCAGAGGGCTGGATCAGCTCTCCTATGAGGACAGGCTGAGAGAGTTGGGGGTCTTCAG
>VWZE01014634.1:402083-451192 GCA_013396675.1 Eubucco bourcierii | reverse complement strand
AAATCCTGAAAATGCTGTCTAGATTTATTTATAGGGAATAGACAATGTACAAATCCTCTGAGTGCACTCAGGCAGAGACTGTGATCTCTTGGACCAGATCCTGTGAGTAGATATATGTCATCCCTTTGGAAACGTGCCCTGACAGTTCCTCTTCTGAAGTCAAAACAAGAAAGTAGAGCTGACTTTGGAAGAAAGGGTCTGTCCAGGGTTCATCTAGATTAGAGGCTCTGACTACTGTACTCAATTCACAGCATTTAAAAAACAGATCAAGAATTGTGGATGTGTTTGCAATTGATGTGGTGAAAATGCTGTGGGTAATAAGTTGCCCTATCTAGGCCACTTTGCTCTGTACAAAGGCACACTTCAAGCTGAAGCCAGAGCAGAGATTCAGCTCTGTCACAAATTAGTGTGTGGTTTCTCCTGGACCAAGCGCACTTGCTCCTCTCAATGTTTTTCCTCACTGAAGTTTTTAGAAGCTGCTGTGTTAGTGGGTCCTACAGAAATTTTTAAGAGTACAGCCCTGTTGGTGAATTTAGGAAATTATTTTTAGTAGTTTACTTAAAGTACCACTAACCTAAAAATATGAACATAGAGCCGTGTGTGACTTAGGTAAGTTTGTAAAAGTGGTATCAGAGCTGCTCCCTTCAGGCATGCTCAGCCTGCAGAACCTGAGCTTTCCAAAGGAGGGTTTAAGGCACTTGACTGTCTCAACCATCTGTGCAAGTGACAGCTGGGCTCTTCTCCCACTATACAAAAGAAAGAAAATGGGACCTGTTACACTAAAGTTGTATTTGTCTGAATACTGAGTAACCTGACAAGTTTCTCATGAGTTTCATTTATTTCTGATTTAAATAGGAACACATTTTTATACCTTGAGAGACATTGCCTTTTTTGATTCATTGTACAGGAAATTACTGCAAGCTGGTTTTGTTTTGGTTTTTTGGTTTTTTGGGTTTTTTTGTTTGTTTGTTTTCCAGTTTTCCTTGTGATACCTACGTAATACTGAAGTAAAACTGACACAGATTAGCTGTCAATGACTTTTGAGAACTCCGTTAAACAAAAACAATGAGCAGATGACAACTATTTAAAATATGAGACTATGTCCCTTCTAGTGTCTGTTAGGTTGCTGTATTTCCAGACCATAAAAGTGACAGGAATGGCATGTGCTGTGTAAAAGAGATGTGTTATCATCACTTACAAAATTGTTCTTTGCTAGTATTAACTCCTGGAAGGTCAGATATGGGTAGTAAATATTCTTATATATGCAGCACGGACAAACACTTATACAACTTAAAATATTTGTTCCTGTTGGGAAGTGTTCTACTACTGCTTATGAAGTGCTTGAAGTATTTTTAATTGCTGTACAAGTTTGTACCTATAGCTACCTTGTGCTTTCTCTGTGAAAAGGTACAAACTGTCCAAAGAACTGTCAGTGTTGTGTTCAGAACATTTACCAAGTGACTCAGGGGGATAGTGGGTTGCTTGAGTGTATCAAGCCATATCACAGTTTCAGCTAACCAGCACTGCTCAATAAGAGGTGTCCAGGGTGGAGAACAAAAAACCCAAGAGTAAAAGAAGACCTTTTAGGATACATCCCCAGTCATCTGCAACTTATGTATTTTTGTATGCTTGTAGTTGTTAACCCTGAATGAGATTTTTTTCCCTCTGAATATGTGAGTATACTTGTCTTGAATCCATGTAAAATTTCAACTCCAACAGAACCCTGCAGGAATAAATGGCAATAGCTCTTTATAAAGAAACATATCATTTAAATAGCCTGATCGTAAGTGAAATACCTTTGTTCTTTTGAACTTCAATTTTGCATCTGACAGTAATTTCCTTTTAACCAGCTTCAGTTGCTTAGCTCTTATCATAGAAAATATCCCAGCCACGGTTCTGCTTTATAAGTTCCAGTTTATCCTTTCTCCCTCCCACACTTTTATTCTTGTTTTTACTGATTAATAGACAATTTAAAACTGAGTACAGCTCAGTTATAGATTCTGGTCTTGCTTAGTGGAAACTGCAGGGATTGAGAAGCACCTTTAGAGTGGATTGTGCACTGCAGCAGCCAGTACAGTAATGCATGAAAAAGACATAATGGATGAACTGCAGAGCAAACTGAATTAGATACAGTTACAGCAGTGTAATGAACTGATGCCTTTAGTAATTAGCCAGGGCTGAAGTGATCTACTGTGGATTATATTCTTTGATTCTCTCTAATAATCTAAGTCCCATTTCCCCTGGTTGACATTTACTGAAGACCGCAAGTTAAATGCACTTTTTTTTTTTCCTGGTGTTTCGTAACTAAATTTTAAATGCTCAAATTCTGAATGTTAATGCCGAAAGCTTCAGTTTAAATTATCCTGTATGCAATTTTGTACGCTTCTAACTTTATTACAATTCTGTCCTTTAAGTCAGATATATCAGACATTACAGGAGTTACAGCAGAGTAGAAAATTTGTCTGGACTCAAGAATGGTAATAAAATGTAGGTCCTTATTCCTTGGAACTGGCTCTTTATGGATCTATTTTCCCAACTTTTGCAGGGCTTCACTAGCATCCACCCCTATATCAGGCATGTGTGGTACTGGGTATAGTGGGTCTGGGCCTAGTCTGCAAATGTACAACATAGGTGCACACAACGGTGTGACATTTTGCTTGATATTCCTAAAACCACTTCTCCTTCCAGGCATCCTTCTCTTTTTGCTCTCTTATTTCTATTTTTTTTTTCTTTTCCAAATCAGAAAGCATTGCTCATTCTGTGCTCTTTTATGTTGCCTCCAAAAAAAAAAAAAATTAAAATCCTGAAGCTTTAAGTAACATCATATTGAAATGACATGACCGTATAAAAGTTGAAATGCATGTCAGAATTTTCAGTGTTTGATGCTTCTTTGTAAAGATTTGATGATCCTTGACCTTTAGAGTTCTTTTCTGAAGCTTTAGTTTCCAGTTATGAAATAAAACTTGGACTCTTTTAGTCTAACCTTAAAGTAGGGGATGATGTTTTTTGTTAATGTGGTGCCTTTAACAATGAGACCTTCAGGTGAAAAAGTTCTGGAGTCATAAGACTCCTGTCAATTTTTTCATGTTTTATATTAATAGATGCTGACTGATAAATTCAAACACTACTCTAGTGTTGGTAATTATCAATGCCATGTACTTAGTTAAATATATTTACAGTTTCCTATTTCTGTCTTTTAAGACAACTCTGGAATTGTCATTTCCTATGTAAACCTCAGGCTGATGCATGTCAGGTGTTGGTATTAGGATTATGAAGTTGGAAAACTTTAGCAGTCAACAAACTTTGTATTTTTGTCTTGCTCAAAATATGCTTATGTTGATAGTAGTTACTAGCATTTATTTGCATAAAGAAAAAGCCTCTGAATGCTGCTGCTTATCTGGTCTTTAGCCTTGTAGCATTTATAGCAAAGATGCTGTTAGCCGAGTTGTGTTATTTAATCTGGTGTTCAAAAGAAAATGTCAACCAGACCAACTATGAAAATTAAACTATTCCAGTGCCTTTCAGACTTCTCTCTTCCATTAGCTTCAAATGGAAATAAACACAGACATTTTTCTATTCTTTACTGAAATCTTTCTATCCCTGTTTCCTTTAGTGTGACTGTAAATACTGCATCTTCTTTTCCTTATGTCTTTCTGGTGTTGCCATTGCTCTTGTGTACTGCTGCATCTTTTTCCTCTCTTCTCATACTTAAAAACTCAAACAGTTTGAAGGATATAATGATCTGATTTTCAAATCAACCTAATACTGAGGGAATTTCCTGTCATTTTGCCTGCAAGCATTCTTCTTCTCAGTGTCCCTTCAGTGACTTGCCTTATACCCACAGTATAGATCACTTGAAACAGAGATTGCCTACAATAGCCTTCCCTTGAAACAAAGGTTATGTTGTCTTCCTGCACCCTGTCTCACTGGTCTTTGGCACCTTGGAAGGATTCACACTCTGCAGTTAAGAAATATCTCTTTCTGGATGCATATTTTAAAACTTAGCTGCTGGAATGCCAAGGAGAGGCTTGTGTTGCATTTGATTTTACCAACTATTAGGATTGCAAAAACTACTAGAGCTAGGCTCTTTTGTTTTCACTTGTGTTTGTACAGTTGATTGACTGCTTCAGACTGAGCTCTCCTACAAATGAGACAATTCTTCCTTACCTGTGTTAGTGGAAGATAGGGAGTGTTTCATATAAAGCATGTGACAAAATTGACTGGAGAGCTTGAAGACCCTGAACTTCGGGTGTCCCAAAATAAGACTCACTGCAGACGATTGCGCAGTGAGATTCTACTGCTTCTGAGACCTGGGCTGTTTTTGCTGGCAGTTACATAGAATGGTAAGGTTGGAAGGGACCTCAAGGATCATCTAGTTCCAGAACATGAGAACACCTGAGTTGTAGTGGGTTGGGTTTGGACTGCAGAAGTGACCACAGCCTTACGGTTTTATCACTTGATGCTCTCAGCTGAAAAAAAGGGAGGAGAATGGAGGAGAAAAGGTCTGTATGGTGTGTATGGTCTGATAGGCCTTTCTAAAATGTCAGGTTTTACAACGGCAAGACTGTGCAGTCTTCTAAGAGCAAGAGAAGGACTGGGTGAGATCCTCTGAGTCATGCTCCTGCTGCTGAGGTCTTACACTGGAGATTGCTGGCTTGGTTTGTTCAAAATGAGAAAACTAGCAGTTCTGGGAGTGGACTCTCTCACAGGCTCAAATTCAAACTCATTCCCTGGCCCTGTTTTATGTCTTAGTATAAGCATAACTTTGGAGCAAATGTAAGCAAACGGTCTCAATATAATCAAATACAGGATCCTTCCTGCATATAGTGACTGCAGAAATCATAACTCAAGTGAGATTGGCTTACTCAAAAGTATGTTTTGAGAGCTTCCTAGTTTTTGAGTCTCTTCTGTGATTTTTGGGCAGCACACCAGGTGCATGGCCTTGTTGGTTTTGTGGATCTGTAGTGATATACAGGAACAAACACAATTTGTCTGACTTGCTACTTCTTGAAAACGATACAGTGGAACCTATACTTGGCTTACTTTAATTGCTTCAAGCAGAGGAGGTTATTAAAAGAGAATTTTAATCCCAAACTGTGCTATAGCAGAGTGTTTTATTCCATTCCCGTCACAAGCTCTTGAACAGGTATCCTGGGGAGACAGGCCTTCCCTTCTTGTGAGCACTATTGTAAGGGTATGGAAATGAGGAGTAGGGATGTTATCAGCCTCTCACACAGTAGTTCAAAATCTGGGAAATTACTATTTTGATATTTTGTAAAAAGAGAACCTGAATGAGGTACAAGAATGAACTGAGCTTTCATTAAGCACCAGTGGATGTTAGCAATGCATGGTTATTCTTGGAAGCCTGTTCTCTTTTGTTGTTCACCTGGTTTAATGGCATAAATAATCCCATTGCAAGCACTTCTGATTTGCTAAGCGGGATGTGCCTACTAACACAAACAGCAATCCAGATCTCCTGTAAAGACATTTTGAGGAAGAAAAGGGGGAGGGGGGGATGGGTTCATCTGAAAACAAACTCATGTTTATTAATGTGGAAAAAATATTCTTTCTTCATATTTGAAGAGTGGTTGATATGATCATTTGTGTTCATGATATACTACACTACCTGACAGCTTCCTGTGACTCATGGGCCATTTCCATTATACCTGTATACAGGCTTACACTGGGGATAACCAGATCACCTACTTGAATATCTTAATAAGTGCCCCAGAAAGGAAAAATAAAAAGTTTAAATTACTTATTAATATTCTAGCATACCAACTGTTAAGGTGATTATTGCTTTAAAAGGTTTGATTTTTTTTTCTTTCAGTTTTACATCAAATTTTGGGTGAAACCTTTCTGTTTGATATGAGTCTGTTGACTGCTTTTAATATGTTGCCATTGACTTTCAGTGCAAAAATAACAACTCTGCGTACATTTTTTTCTTCCTGTAAATACAGTGTATGCACATCACAATAGCATGCTTTTACTTTGAAAATGTCTGATTTTTGGTTACCCTGGGTTGAAATGTATTGTTTGAAGAATTGCTGGGATAAGGCAAAAGTTAAGATGGTCATTCATCCAGAACTCCAACCAAACTAACTCTAAATGAGCCATTCTTTCTCTCTGTGTAAGTTGAGATCGCTTTCGTCCCTTCTCTTGTTTAGCTCTGTGTGCTTTCATCTGAGACTAAAATAAAAGGACCTAAATTCTGATAAGACACATGCAGCTCCTTTTTAGGGACTCAATAGAACTCAAATAGTTGGGAGTATGTTTTGGGCATTTATCCAAGCCTAAACAAATCTCTACATAGTCTGAGGAGCAAGAACTGAACTGCTATTACAGTAGGTGTTTTTAGAGCTGAGAAAGAAAGCAACCAACAAGCACGATAGACAGAGTAAAACAAGTCTACCTTTCCCAGATGAATATGAAATAAGTAGATTCAGCCTGTAACCTCTTTCCTTGCCACTTTGTTTGTGAAAGCAGCATTTTGGGGGCAGTATGCTTTAACTTAACTTAAAAAAAAAATAAAATAAAAACATTGAATCACCCCAGACAGTCCGTGTAACATGAGGCAAAGCATGACACTTAATTTGTTGTTCAAAACTACTCACAAACTGATTTCTACAAAGCTTTTCATGGTCTCTATACTTGGTTCATTTTGTTGTATGCAGAAGCAGCCTGATGTGTTGCTTTTCCCTGAGCCTGCCTAGGTTGTGCAATCACGTGCTCTTGGAGTGAATTAACGCTTTTCTGTGGGCACACATTTTCCATTATTCATTTAGAAACCTCTGTTCTCAGTGATATTTTAAACACTTTAAATGTGGTCAGAGGAACTTGTTTCAAGTTTAAATATAAATGTACAGAAAATAGTTGGCACTCTTTGGCATTCTTCCACTCATGTAATTAATGAATGTTTTCACCATCCCCAGTGTGGTCAATGCTGTTAGTGTACTCCTCTTAGGAGAGGCTCTTACTTGTGGGCTAGTAGAGGGGAAAGGAGGATTCTCTGGCCTCCATTTTGCATGCTTTTGCTTAAGTGTTATGCACTGCACCTTCAGTCTGTGGCTTTGAATGTGCAGTGTTAATGCTGTAGACATAATTATGGTGTTTTCGCTTTGTAAAAGGAGAGATCTAGATACTCAGAATACGCAGAAGAAAATCACACAGTAGTCAGTCTACTGGTGATGGTTGAAAGAGGCTTAGAAACACATAAAGGTCAAAAATATTGTAGCTGTAAATGGAAGTATTTAAAGTTGGAGAGAGATTTATAGAAGAGGACAGAATGAATTGGCACTGGAACGATTCTTTCCCATTATTGCTCTAAATTACTCTTTTAGTAGTGTTGAAATCAAGATAGTCAAGTTTGAAAATTAATGGGAAGGAACAGCAAATAATTAGGAGCAGGGCTATCAAGAACATAATATATTCTCTTCTTCAATTGCTGCCATACCTGATCCCATAACTGCAGTGAATAAGAACATAGAATGAAAATAGATGTAGATTACCTTTCCAGCTGTCCTCCTGACACACACTGATTAGAGTGATGTGGTGGATATTGTCTAAGGAGTGCTACAGACATTCACAAGAAACAAGAAGTTGTCTCTTTTTTTTTCCTGAAAGTGAAACTCACACTACAGATTCCTTGTACAGAGAAGATGTAGAATTGAGCTGAGGAGGAGGTATGTAGTGACTTGGAGGATGTCATACACCGCCAGCTGTAGTTCTCCAGTACACAGAACACCAGGGTGCGTGTTACTTCAGTATGACAATCAGAGTCTTAAAGCACGCAGACTTACAGGACATAACTCTGCAGCTGTACCCCGTGAAACACACAGGCTGCATCTTCATCTGGCTTATGATGTTGCAGTTTCAGTGATTTCTGCCCACTTCCATTAACATCAGTTGGCAGCTGCTCAAAATCTGCTCTCTTAACCCTCCCCCTTGGGAAGAAGTTTCTCCAGTAAAACTAGTAGGAAAGATAGCAAGCCATGCAAGCATTAAAGTGTTTTTTCTACAGAAATTTCTGAGAAGGCCACTTTAATAGAGACAAATACCTCTGAATGTAGGTATTTCCATTATGGGATGTTTAAAGGATGCTAAAGGTGACAAAAGGATTGCTTTCTGCCTCTTTAGGAGAAGCTCTGAGAATGCACATGGGAGGTAGAATAGCCTGCTTCTCTTCTGTGAATGAGAGCTGACGAGAATTCTCTCTGTTCCCTCCTGTTCCTTACAGAGCTGAGTGCTTCTGGTTTGGGTATTCATGTCTGAGTAGATAAAAGACAGAGAAGAAGTAATTTCCAGGAAAAAAGAAATCACAGAGTGTAGACAGCATCAGAGATGAATAGGGTTAGCTTGAGAAAACTTCCAACAAGCCTGTTAAAATCTAACTGTGATTCAACTTTCATATCTGAGCTAAACCTGACCTTCCTGAGCATGCAAGTCCAGAACTTAATTTGAGGTCCTTAGAAAAATATTTCCTGTAACACAGTAGGCAGAAAAGAAAGATTTCATTTTGTGTTTTGTGAAATATAGAAGTAGTGCTAGAGGGTTCGAAATAACATTGAATTTCCCTGTGCTAGCACTGTATTGAAGGACAGAACTTCTCCCAACACATTGCTCTCTGTTGCTGACCTAGTAAACCTCCAGGTAATTTTTGCCCAGTTGTTGCCATGATCACTTTGTGATGGATGCATGGCATTGCATTTGTGTAACTTTTGTCTTTTAGTTTTGTTAGCTGTTGAATCAAAACTATTTAACAACCTCCCTAGAAATTCTTCATTTGCAAACCCAGAAGAGCGATTGGAGTGGCTGAAATTTACTGTAAATCACTTAAGAACTTTCTAGAGAAAAGGGGCCTTCATACTAAAATCTACTTTTAAACAATAAGCCTTCATGAAAGGTGTTGGGGTTTTGTTTTGGTGTTTCATTTTAACATGAATGAGTGACTTTTGCTTAGAGAAGAGTACAAAGACTTAGACATTTTTAATTTATTTTTTAAACTGGTTTTGGGTTTACTTTGTGGCCCAAATGTAAACCATCTATTGTGCTCTGTAATTCATCATGGTTTCAGATGCCCATTTCTAATGGACTATCAAATTCATATGACTTTTTAATGTCATTTTGTCTTTTCCTTTTGTTGTTGTCATTGGGGTTGTGGGTTTTTGGTTTTTCTTCAGAAAACATTTTCACTGATCTGAGAAGCTTTGAGAACTTATAGAGATCTTCAAGCTTCGTAGCCTTGAATGTGTGTTCCACACTGGATCAAGCATGCTGTGACAGTGTGTTGTGATGCAAAACTTTTTCATAGACTTGTACACGTTTTTAAAATGCTGAGTTGATGTCTCAGGACACTGTCTTCAGTTGTGGTGCCATTTTAAAGCTTTGTTAGAAGCACTTTTACTCCAATTGGATTACTAATGTAAATGGTAGCCAACTGAGAAATCATTTCAGCCTTTTCAGTGCTTTGAAAGGAAATCTTTCATGGCTCTTTGTATCCCACATGGCCCATAAATTGTGGTATAGCCTAGTGCCAGTCATATCTACTAATGCCTCTGATCTAAATTGGCTTAAGAATACAGCTAGGATTCACTAACAACATAGAGGAGCTCAAGAGAAAATCATCCTCCCTGTGTGTTTTGTAATGCTATTGTTGGGGTGCAGTGTCTCAAACGGTTTATCATACCTGTTGGGGGGACAGAAATCTGTATGTGCCAGTCACACTGCAAATTCCACAGGACAGAGGAGGGACATACATGATTGCAGCAGAGGTAAACTGAATTTGCCGCGAATTCTGGATCTGCTCCTTCCTGTGTTAACTCCAGTTCTTCAGATAACTTCATGGGTTTTTTATGCTGATGATGCTGTTTTCTTTATCACCATAAATCATTGTTTTATGCTGATGACACTGTATTTCTCTATCACCATTAATCATCTATAATGCTTGAGAAGGAAATGTTAATGAATAATACAATTTATTAAACACCACCCAGTAGGTGGGATAAAAAGGTGGATTAAACACAAACTTTATTATAAACAGGGACAAAATCAAGTAATGACCCAAAAAGAGACCTGCAGATCTGGTGTGAGACCCCATAGGAGAGGTAAAGAGGGCACAAACAGAGGCCAGGGGAGTAAAGAAGTGTTTGCAGAATGGGTAAGAGCTCAGAAAACACTAAGGCAACCTGGTAGAGTGAGGAAGAGTTGCTCTGGAAAAGCAAGGCCATGTTTTTATGTCTGTATCCCAGTGTGCTTTAGAAAGACATTGTTTGTAATCTGGCATTGCTCTATTACTCTATGAAACCATGGCAGAAATAGACAATAATTGAAATTTAACTTTTCTTCCCCTGAGGACCCCCTGCTCTTTGGAAGCACAGGATACCCTCTGATATTTCCCTTGTCTGATCAGAGAACAATCAGCTCTTGCAAATCAGGAAAACAGACTTGAGCTAAATGGCAGCAAAGACAAAACAAATGCCTCAAGCCATAGCCGTTACTGAAAGAGTGTTTCAAACCTTAATTCAGCTAAATCTTTAAAGTTTATAGCACAGCCCAACTAGTCAATCAAAGACCATGTTAGTCACCTGTCATTTTCAGAGACTGCTTCTATTCCCTGTCCACTCCAAGTCTGTGTGTTTCCCAGAAGGCATAGATATATTTTTTTCCCATTCTTAATTTTTTACCACATTTTGATGATGGTATATTATACGGGGTCAGTGCTCAGTCAACTGTTAAATAAATTGCAAATTCTACAAAACACAGCCAGCAGAGTCATTACTAACTGTAATGCTGAAACTTCAAGCAAAATTACATCTGGCTACAATGCTATTCAGATGCATAAATTATACAGCCTCTGATTATCTTAAAGAAAATTCAACCATTAAACTTACTTTATGGGCACAAAACAAAGGGAACTGCCAAAAGGAATCTGTGCATCCTAAAAGTCATGAGAAGAAAAATAATTGGCAAACCTTTTCCGCCTGCAGTTTTATAGAATGTTCGCTCTCCCTCCTGATGTTCAATCAGCTTCCACCACTGGCACAGATAAAATCAGAGAATGGCAGAACTAGTGGGGGGAATGCAGTCTGTGCAGCTTTTGAACAGCAGGTGGGTCAAATATTTCAAATCTGACCCCAAACAATACATATCTTTATGGGGAATCTAGAAGGGAGACTCTTTAGGGAAGGAAATTGTGATTCAATGCAAAACAAAATAATGCTTGATAGTGGGCTGTGCATTGTGCTGTAGATCTTCTCCTGAACGTTTTCCAGCTGCCATGGTGCATGTAAGGAAGCAGTCCTCTTCCTGTACAAGTGGCCACCTCACACTTCTGCATTGTGTCGGTGTTAAAGAGTAGAAAAGAACAAAGAATGGAGCCTGGAGTGACTGACAGCACAACGACTCTAAGGACATAGAGATTACAGAGTGCTTAAACTCAGGGGGCAGTCATATTGCAGTTTCCCTTGTTCTCCCGCACCCAATCTAATATCAGTATTGCCAATGTTGATTTTAGAGTTCTCTCTGAAGAATAAATGAGCACATTGCTTAAAACACTTCTGTCACCACGTTTGCTGAATTGCTTCAGTGTATTTTAAACCATTCATAAAATTGACAAGTAATTGCAAAATAGCTTATATGTCACTGACCTTTATCAAATTCTGTTTTTCTCTAAATCTTGTCTTACAGTTCTCCCCTGTAAAGACATTCAGGGAAGATAATTGCTCCCTGAACTAATTGCCTTTTCTGTTCTGGACTTCTGCAAACAGAGAAAAGCTTGCTATTGTTTCTTTTTGAAATAGGACTGAGCCCTTCAGTTTGGGAATAAGAGAAGACATCCCAGTTTTGTTTTCATTTTCTTCTTTCTGAGTTCCTTCCTTCCTCCCTGAGTTGAGTTGCTTCCTGAGTTGAGTTGCTTCCCAAGTTCCTTCCAAATTCCTTCCTTCCTTCCAAGTTCTTCCTCCTCTCCTTCATTCCTTGTGCATTGCTACTGGAGTATTTCTACACAGATCTTGCAGAGGGCATTCATTTGTATTCCAGCCTTTGTTGTTACATTCAGTATAAATAGGAGTTGAAGGATTGTGCCTATGAGTTCATGAAGAAATACTGCATTACTACGGCTAATGTTAGCTAACCTGACCTGTTCCTTTACTTATTAATCATAGCTACTCAGTATTTCAATCTAAATCATTCTTTAATCTTTGATTCTTTGTGATTCAATGTTGATTTAGCAATGGGTTTTTTTAATTCAACTTTACAACAGCTCTTGTCTGGTTTGATCAGTGGCTAGGAGATTTTTTATCCAAGTAATGAGCTATTCATTTGTTGAGGAATATTGTGATAGTATTAAATATGAACAATTTTTTTTTAATAGTAGTATAAATGATTAGGGTCAGAAAATAGAGAATTCCCGTGGTGTTGTGAAATAAATTGCTGATTTTCACCTAATTTTGCTTTTAAAGAATTTTTCTCTCCTGAAAGTATGATTGTAAGTGTACAGTGTGATGCTTTGTGTAATGTCTAAGAGCAGGTTTGTGAATATATAGCAGTTAATGAGGACTAAATGTTTCTGTTTACTGCAATGTAGAGGTAGATGCCAATAGTTTGCACCTAATTTAGGTTGTATGCTATGCAGGGGAAGGTGGAAGTTCTAGAGGCTCTGCTTTTACAGCAGGAATCTTGTAGCAGTCCTGTTAATGTCATCAATGAGGACACAGTGGGCTCACTATGTGAAAATCCAAAATTATTTCACTTAAATAGAATCACTTGCTTTTTGAAGGTAAATCCAAAACTGTGTTTAATTATATATATATATATATATATTATTTTTTTTTTTCCCCCCGTAGGAGAGAGAAAAACAACCAACCAGTCAAAAAACCCTGAAAAATATTTCACCACTTCTTGGAAGAAATTGAAAACTCTGAAAATTCTTTTGTTGAGTCCACACAGGAGCATCTCTAAGTATTTACAGTGCATTCCATTACCAATGGTGAGTGGCTTCATTAATAATATTAACATATAATCTTAATTTATAAAAAATATATAAATACCTTTTTGCTTCCATGTGCAAGGTAGACAAGAAGATTGCCTAAGAATGTGCTTCGCTTAGTTTAAAACCATTTCTGACTTTCCTTTCAGTTGTATTTTATTAATTTTAGAGTGGTTCACTATAAATTGTCATTTCTCAACTTGGTTTCTGAGGGTCTGGCTTTCTTGCTTTGACTGAGTCCATTTTATGCAGTTTAAGATATGGAAGGAAAAGAAAAGCAGGGCTGGGATCGAGAGGAGAGAATAAATTTCTTCACCGCTACCACACTCCCCTTTTTCTTTCCTCATCATATAATCATAGAATGGTAAGGTTGGAAGGGACCTCAAGTTCCAACCGCCTGCCATAGGCAGGGACACCTCCCACTAGCACAGGATACTCAAGGCCTCATCCAAGCTGGCCTTGAACACCTCCAGGGAGGGAGCAGCCACAACCTCCCTGGGCAAGCTGTTCCAGTGTCTCACCACCATCACTGTAAAGAACTTCCTCCTAACATCTAGTCTAAATCTCCCCTCTACCAGTTTAAACCCATTGCCCCTTGTCCTGTCGTTGCAGGACCTTGTAAATAATCCCTCCCCAACCTTCCTGTAGGCCCCCTTCAGATACTGGAAGGCTACTATCAGGTCCCCTCGAAACCTTCTATTCTCTGGGCTGAAGAGCCCCAACTCTCTCAGCCTGTCCTCATAGGAGAGCTGCTGCAGCCCTCTGAGCATCTTTGTGGTCCTCCTCTGGACCCACTCCAACACTTCCATGTCCTTCCTGTGATCATAGGTAATCTCTTCTTAAGTGACAATAGCATGATATTCAGAGAAACTTTTTCTACTGATTGTAACTGTTTGAAGCTCTAACTGTCTGAAATGACTTCTTTAGACTACTTAAGAGTAATATGAAAGACAAATGAAACCAACAAAAACCAGAACTGTATTTTAGATGTGAATATGGCATCTTTTAGTTTGCCATTATAGAAGATGTTAAAATCTTACTTATTTAACACGACAGATAAAACTGAAGCCTACAGAAGGTGCTATGTTTATGCAACTGAAAGGCAAGGTAGTAGTGGTGGTTAGTTGTGAGTTGGTGATGGTGAGCTCTCTACTCAGTTTTTGTCTCTACTGGAGACATCTTGTGCTAGTGTTAGTGAAAATGTTTGGGATTTTTTCTTGGTATTCCTTGTGATTTTCATCTGGGAGATTCAGCTTATACAGTTTTTTTACTCCTGATTTGTGTGTCTCTGAAGAAAGGGCTGCCTGTCTCTTTGCTGTTTAATCCACATAAAACATTTATTTGATATGCTTATTGGCTGTAGCAGTTGGTCCCTACACTCCTGTGTGCTCCAGCTTCTGAGAAATGAATGCTGTTGGTGCCACTTGCCTGTAAAATTCTGCAGAAGACATATTGTCAGTAATATGAAATCGTGTCCCCTTTTGGAAATATCTAATCAGAAACACCAACCAATTTGGAATCCCTCATTTCTGAATATGTTTCCAAAACCAACAGCTTCTAGCATCATGTCAAAACAAATTTTATGTTCTTGTTTTATCTGCTTCATGCTGATATTTGGCTATATAGAACAGGCTCCCTGGTCAGGTTGTAAACCTCATGATGCTTGAAAGGCTCTGGGGGCAGAGTAATTGTCTGTTATAGGAAGAATTCATGCTTGTGCATCATGGAAGGGAGCCTTCATTTTGTGAATTCTGAATTCGTAGTAGAAAACATTTAGACAGATTTCAGTGTGAGCTATAATGGTTACAATTCCCAAGAGAACTGGGCTCCCCAATTCAAGAGAGACAGAGGTCTGATGAAGGGAGTCCAACAGAGAGCCATGAGGATGATCAGGGCACTTGAGCATCTCCAAAGTGAGGAGAGACTGAGAGACCTGGGCTGTGTAGTCTTGAGAAGAGAAGAGTGAAAGGGGATCTGTTCAACATCTATAAATACCTGAGGGGTGAGTGTCAAGTGAAGGGGGTCAATCCCTTTTTGGTGGTGTACAGTAATAAGACAAGGAACAGCGGGTACAAAATGGAGTATAGAAGGTTTCATCTCAACGTATGGAGAAACTTCTTTACAGTGAAGATGAGGAGCACTGGAATGGGCTGCCCAGTGAGGTTGTGTAGTCTCACTCTCTAGAGACTTTCAAAACCTGTCTGGGTGAATTCCTTTGCAGACTACCTTAGACGATCCTGCTTTGGCAGGGGGATTGGATTCAATATCTCTGGAGGTCCTTTCCAACCTCCAATGTTCAGTGATTCTGTGAGACACCGTTACTGTTTTTCCACAACTAAATATTTGATACTCACTCTCGACAGTTCTTTCTGAATTGAAGGAAAGTGCACAGTTTTGATGGAAATATGTTGTATTTTTTTAAAACCTTGCTGTCAAGTAAACAAATAATCCAACAGCCCTTGATTTTGACCCATATTTCTCATGCTCATTGCTTTTCATCTTTAAATATTCCTTTAAACTATTCAAAGTTTCAATGTTATCACCATTCTAGGGAGGTTATGAGGACTGTGTTTTCAAGGCTTATAGAAAAAAATCTTGGGTTTTAGCAGGAAAAGGAGGGCAATACTGATATCTTAAGTACTACACTGAAAAACAAACTTGTCCAAGACAACTTTCCATTCTTGACAGAGCAGGACAGGAATGATGTCCCATTATGTGCAGATCCTAAAAGGATAGAAGGGAGGTCCACTCCAGAGTTGTTATTGATAGCTTCTAGCGCCTTGAGCTTCAGCCTCAATTTTAAATTTCTATAGCTCAGGATTCAGTAAGCTCAGAGATCACATTGCTTGTGTCTGCCATAGTAGAGTTCCAGTAAAGTTTTGGAGGTGCTGCGCCAAAGTGCCAACTTACGTAACTGCAGGGATCCACAGCCACTTCCCCACACTGTCAGAGGGATGTGCTTGACTGCCTTTGAAAACTGCTCAGCACACAATATTACTACTAAACTTTATTTAATGTTTTTTCCAGTATTCTGAAGCTGAAGTAATTCCAAAGAAATAGCTATTGCCCTGGTGTTTTATGTGACTGTATCTGATAGCCTCTCTACTTTAGAGATTTTCAAGTTAGTAACTTCCACTAAGTAATGTACACTGACTTATGCAGGCAAGGGCTTTTTCCATGTGTGAATCTTTTAGAGGAAAAAACCATTTAGAAGCTATTTAGAAGCACAAATATGTTTTTTTAAAATGCAGTTAAAATGCATAATGTCTTCTGTGCATTTGATGTAGATGCCTATCTTCATTTTTGTGACCTCTAGTAGAAGTTTAAAAGGAAATTGAGGAAAAAAAAAATCTCTGTATTGAGTGATTAAAAAAAATGTTGCAAATTGTGTAAGCAGTTGATTATAATAAATCAATTTTTTTTACTCCCCCTTCTGGTTGTGCTTTTTAGGACTGTGCACAAATGGAAGGCAGGAGCGAGATTGTCAATTTTTTATTTGAAAACACTTTTAACATCTATTTCCAACTGTGAAATTTGTCAGCTAGGGAGCATATAATTTCTTCTGTTAAGATGCTGTGTGTGTACGATTTAAAATAACAATGCAAGCAGCTATCCCAGCATTGTGGTGCTTTTCATTCCAAGCAACTTAAAAAGAGAATCATTTCTGTTTTCCTGGGATTGCAATCTGATAGTTCTTCTCTCGTGGAGCAACACTTCATTACTTAAATGTTTCTACCAAGATCAATAGGTTTACTCAAGGCACGATGTATGGGTCAGGCAAGCAAAGCCACAAGGCCAGCACGCCGACAGGTAGTGAAGGCTTATTAGCAGTGAAAGGTCACTAGGCAATGCAAACAGAAGGGTATTTATTGTAAAAAGCTGTCTCCACAAGAAATGGATACAATTCTACCAGTGTAGCACAAGATGCAAGTCTGAAATAACCAAACAAAATTTTTCATTTGTATATGCAGAGGTGTTTAGAAACAACTGATGATTGTGGAGATGTAGAACCTCCTTCTCTGGAGATGTTCAAAGCCCACCTGGACATGTTCCTGTGTAATCTGCTCTGGATGGTCTTTCAGGGTCCCCTCCAATCGCTGGCATTCTGTGATTCTGTGATTGGCAGCAGGTGGATTTTCAAGCTACACACATGTGAATCCTTTCTTTGCTGTTCATTTGTGTGGGAACTCCTCTGCTGGTGTGATTGGTGGCAGAAGTGCACGAGTCCCTGCAGGTGTGATAATGACTTTGTTACAACTATGCCATCTGTAGATTAAGACCACTGAAGCCCCCTTTATTTGAGACTTTCATTATTAAAGGTGTGCTGATGAATTCAACAGCAAATTTGCAGTCAGTTTAGGAGGGCCAGTAGTTTCAATGTTCTGAAGCCTACGTCACCTGCTTCTGTTACACAAGGTAGTGGATTTTGGTGTCTGGTTGCTTTCTCAAACTGTGCTGCCTTTCTAATAAAATCAGACTTGGGAATTTGAAAATGGATCTGTGTGAAGTACAGAGTAAGAGTCTGCAAGTAGCTTAAGACTAGCAGGTCCTGGCATGTACTTAACTACCATGGAAAGTCAGAGGAACCTGAAGTTGCTACTTTTCTGTCCTGTGACCATGTCCCACTATAAGCCTTTGCAAACAGTCCTAGTGTTATTTTCTCTCAGTTACTACTTTGTAAATAACTTTTGCTCTTAAATGAGATATGATTTTCCTTCCTGTAGTGCTGCTTTAAATGAGATGAGTGTAGCATCACCTGCTCAGATTTGACTACTGTCATCAGCACTGAGCAGTAAAAATTGAATGTCTCATAAAAGCATCCTAAAGCTGCTGAGACAGGACAAAAGATGACAGCTGGAAAGCAGAGTACTCTCCTAAAGAATATAAACCATGTGTTCAAAAATAAGAGCTATTTTTGGGTAGTAGCACTACGTTGTATTTATTTTCAAATGGACAATAAATGGAAACTGCATATCAAATCTACAAGCTCTTTTCAGATCATGGCTGTGAGTTAAATGTAAAGGAAACAGGCCTTCCAGCTTTTCCAGTCAGAATAACTGAGAAAGTAAATTATATGACAACAATATCACTTAGGAAAGGGAAAAGATGAACACCTCTGATCACAGCCTGAGAGACATGACATTGTGAAAATGGCAGCTATAAACCAAAGAGGTCTAAGGAGGACAAGTAGTGTTTCAGATAAAAGTATGAAACAAAGGTTGCTTGCAGTGTAAGGGGAATGAGAAGTGTATACCGTGAAGAGCTGCAGCCTTGAGCATAGCAGCCTGGCTGTTGAAGTAGTAATTAGATGTAGCCTTCAATTTTTTTATAAATATTTCTCTTTGTCTTGAAGTTACTTCTTTGCAAGCTTCTGGTAGCTTTCAAAGAAGTGTAGGAGTCGATTGCTTAGAAAACTTTTCACAATGCAGCAATTCATGTGGGACATTTTAAATATTGCTGTTCTGCAATGCCTCATTTCAAGGCCATAAAACTCCAATATAACCAGACAAGCCATTGCTGTGATACATGACAAAGCTGGCATTCCCAAACAACATAATTTTGTATGCATTTAATTAAAACACATATACTGTGTGCACATTTAGCTGAATTCAAAAGCAGGGCCAGCACATTTATCAGAAACTGAAGCATGGCAAGCGTTAAAGCACAGGAAAATAGGTTACGCTTCTGATCGTGTAGTCCCTGTTGGTGTAAAGCAGAGGTTAATGCATATGCTTAATGCAGCATAGTTTTAAAGATTGCTTGGATATCAAATTTGGACCACCTTCCTGTCCTTTTGAAAGCATTCTCTTATTTCATACTCCTGTAATCCTTTTAAATATGTATAAATTTTGCTCAAGTTATAAGGCAGAATGATTCCCACATGTATAAAAATATGTTGACTAGTGCCTAAATGCTAGACTCCATGGCTGTCACTGCCTATTGTATATAATTTTCCTAGACACACAGCTAGCCTTAGGCTGTGAAGGTAGGAACTCTGTGTCAGAAAGACTTTGACATAAGATATATAGCTTTTAATTTGCCCAAGGAACAGAGGGAGCAGATTTATGACCTAAAATATAAGGCTGAGAATTGGCTGTATACTTTCAGCTAATGGGTATAGAAATGAGGAAATTCACACTGGCTACTTCGTGCACAGACTGCCTTTTCTGCATGTTGTATAAACAGTCCAGAAAAAATTACAGGGTTATATATATATATTTTTTTTTTTTAAATAAGGTAAATGATAGACCTGTCAATGCATTCTGTGTCTTCTGCCTTTTCCTGAACTTTCCCTATTCTGTAAAACTGTATCTCTAGCTTGCTTTAATTGATTACTTTGTTTGCATGTGTACTAGGTTAGATTATTAGCATTTTTGGAGAAAGATTGATGTGAAGGTGCATTTTGGTCTGTTCATTGGCTATTTTTCACTAAAGGTATTTGCAGACATTAGACAGTGTCACAAAATTGCGGAACTTGAAAATAGTTAGGAGCACTTCCACAAGCAGTATACAATCCTTTCTAAAATCCTGTCAGTTTTATCTGAATGAAGTTGCACTGATTTATGTTAGCTGAGGATTTGGCCCACGGAATTGATCTTAGATTGTAAGACACTCTAACAGTGTTCTCTGTTCTCAACTCCTTTGACAAAGATAGCTTTAGAAAACTGATTTGATTTTGCGGATTTATCCTTTGTCCTGACTGTCAGCAGACATAGCAGCTTAAGATCAAAGGGGAGGAGATCTGAAGATTAAACGTCTTGGAACTGAAATGTCCAGCAGCCCCATAAATTCCAGCAGAGATCACTGACTTGCGAGTGCAATCATCAGCTGATTTATTTTAATGACACGTGGATTGAAAGCTGCCTCAGAGGTGCTGTGAGCTCTGTCCATGTGACAGTGAAATTGCAGTGTCAGAGATCTTTTGCAAGTGGAGTTCTGCTCATGGAGGCCATCATCTCTCCAGAGGCTGCTGGGATCAGCCTTCCTGAGGCCATGATCATCTCCTCTAACTTGTGCACAAATAGGGCTGATCTGATAAGATATCTTCAGCCTGTTGAGAGCTCCTAGGGGACACAGAGCTCCCATGACTGTATAGCGATACTAATATCATCACTATCGTCAGATAAAGAAGTGCAAGGAATAGGATATAGTTTACGGCTGCAGCCAGGAGAGTATATGAATGAGAATCTAACTCACAGTGGCACAGCCCAAAGAGCTGTATCTCATAGTTTTTAACGAAGGCCATATTCTCTGCTCTTTTATTTTTAGATATTAAAGGTGTTGAGGAATATACACTCTACCTCATCTTAGAGAGTTTGTAGAGACTATTCTAACAATTAAAAAAAGGTTTATATTTTTTTGGCTTATCACCTTCTATACCTGAACCACACTATGGCATATCTCATGTAATTACCTTCTACCACAGCTGTAAATGCTAGGCTGAAAGGAATTGTTTGCTGTAGTCGTGATGGATGTTTCTCTGGAAGTAGTTCTAAGGAATAACTACTGTGAGTGAACACCTGCAAGAGACAGGGGAAACAATGAATTGCCTCTTTCTTTAATTCTTCAAAGATTTAGGAACATGAAAGCAAAACATCAGAAAAAACTCTGGTAGGATTATTCTGCTATAATTCCTTTTTGTTCTCTTGTTTCTCCATGTAATATTAGTGTTCGCACACTAATTAGTGATTAGAAATTAATTTTCTAGGAAGAAATTTGTTTTTCTATCAAAACTTACTTTGAGAGGTAAACTTTTTACTACATCCATTTTTTTCATAGATGAACAATCCACTTAAGCCTACATGCCAAAGGATAACATAAAGATGTTATTTGAAAATAAATTACTGCCTCAAGTATCTTTTGGAGTGTATTTGCAAAATGCCAACTTTAGAAGGGCTGTGGGATTGTTGACTTCAGATAAATGGCTAGTGATGATATAATTACAAATTGTATGAGGAACCCTTATCACAAGAAAAATACAGGTTGAAATTTACTGTTTTCTCCTTTTTCTGCTTTGTTAGCTTAATTCCTATTTAAAAAAAAAAAAGGGAATTGAGATATCAGAACGACAATGATTCGTGGTTTTTGTAACTTAGTAATTTTTCTCTCTTTTTCTTTTTTTTTTTACAAAGAGAAGCTTGGATGTTATTTATAGCTCACTAGATTTTAACAAATGTTGCATTTACTGAGCTGCAAAACAACTGCATTTTCTGATGTGAAAACAAAAAATCAAATAAAACATTGCTTTCTGCATTTAAAAGTGAGATAAAGCTGGAGTAAATAGCAGCTTTTCAGTGAAATCCTCTTGGAGTTTTGGTGGAAGAAGGAGTAAAAATTAAACTCCTAGTATGATAATACCTGATATAATCATACATAACTATGTAAAATATACTTCAAAATCTTGAGGTCAAGTTTGGTGGCATTGCCCCACATGGTTTTAAACAGTAGGCACTTTAAGACTCTGCAAGCCAGATGGCTTTGAAATTACTACATAAAATCCCTCTAACTTTGGCTAATTTGTAGTGATGGTCTAGGGATACTGAATTCCTTTTTCAGTTGATTTTTTTTTTTTCTAATCTGTCTTTTAATGCTAGGACTTTTTTTGCTGTTGCCTTAATATTCTGGCAGTTTCTAAATGCTTGGCTGATGAATCGGGTCCAATGATGGTCAGTTCGTGTGGATAGAGGAGAAAGAAGTTTGTTGCTGTTGTGAAGATTTTATAGATGACAAACTCTTCTCAGAGTTCGTTCTTTCCACCTAATTCTATGATTTCATACATTGAAGGCAATGAAATGTAACTGTTCATGTATAGAAAAATTATTTTCCTTGCTTTTTTATTGTTCCTGTGCATTCAGAACTCTCTCAGTAATACCAATTATTAGGCATAAAAGGTGTCCAGGGCCCAAATATTTTTCTGAATTTCCATGAAAATATGTAACTGATTCTCTCTTGGGAGATATCTATTTAATAGATAAACCTCTATGTCAATTAGCTAAGGATCTCTTGTATGTTGGTAGAAACTCGGTGTTGCAATTAACCAAAAAAGTGGTATGTTGGTTCTGGTTTTACCTTTCCAGTGACTCAAAATATCTAACAGAACCAATACAATAATACGATGCCTTCACCTCTCCCCCCTTTTGGAAAGAAAGCAATTAGTGAGAGAGAGAGAAAGGGGTAAAACACTGAAAGAAATAGTCTTACTTTGAGTTGTAAAAGAAAAAATATTTTAAAATAAATTAAAAAGATATTTAAAATAGAGGAGTTACAAAAGATATAGGGAAGGGAAACAAGGTACAAAAATATATACACAACCAGATTGATGGTGGTGGAGGTAGATTCAGGAAGGGGTGTCCACCATGTGGTAGGGTGGCCAAGAGGAACAAGGGTGCTGCTATCAGGCAGGCAGACAGAAAAAGAGAAAGAAACAGGAAGCTCCTCTGTTTTAATAGGGACCCTAGACAGGAAGTGGGAGTGGGATAACTACTGCACCTGGGGTCAGGTTTCAGCCCACTCCCCAGGGAGGGTTAACCCTTTACAGTCCACTTCTTGGTTAGACCATTTCCACTTTTCTGCAAAGTCTCCTCATCAAAAGATAGTGAAATATGTTCATGTATGTATGAGTATTAAGAGTTCGTAAGTCCTTGGTCCCTGGCTGTATCTCAGGGCGATGTGCTTCTCCGGTGCAGGCGAGGTGTGAGGAGGACAGGAACATGGAGGAAGAATTCAGGAAACAGAAACAGTCTTTTCTCTTGAAGGAAACTCAAGAGAACAGTCCTTTCCTCTGGAGAGAAGAATCAGGAACAGTCAAGACTGGCGTTGGGGTGAGAGAAATTGCAATAATGAGAATAATTGCAATTACTCTGGGAAGCTGAAGTGACAGCTACTTTTCTGGCATTGTTACCTCTGTTTCTGCCACTCTGCAGATCCCTGACTCATTTCAAAAGAATGGAAGCAGGTTGACCATCCCACTTCTTCATGTTTTCAACAAATTGATCACACTGGATTATCTAAAGTGACCCATGTGATTGCTGATGTCTAGGTGGAATTTGTCTTGTGGGCCAGAATTGCCTTGCAGGAGGTGGGCATCTGTTCCTGATGGCAGAAACATTCACCCATTCAGATGATGAAGGAATGCTACCCTATGCCAGATTGGACTTGGAGATTTTTAGTTTCTCCCTGGATTTGGAGATTTTTAGTTTCTCCTTCTACTCTTTCATGCTACCTTTAATGCTGTCCTTTATCTCTGTAGTCATAGTTTTTATGGCAGAGACTAGGGCAGAATGTGATAAACTGTCCTCTGTCTGCCTCATTTGGTAAGTGAATTCACCAACAGTGAGAGGCCTTCCATTATCACTCCGTGATAGAAACCTCCTAGTCAAGATGTTAGCATAGGATGAAGGAGCAAGTTTAATAAGCTTCTTTGTGAGACCTGTTTCAAGAGGGATGTCATCAGGCTCATGTGTATCATGATCTCCATACAACACTTTCTTCACGACAAAATCCTTCAGAAGCTTCATTCCTTGCTCAATTGTGTTCCACTTCTTAGCTGCCCACAGTAAATCATCTCAGGAAGTGTTATCTTGTAGCCACAGTCAACAGGAGGCTTGTCCACAAACTTACCAGGTATCTGTCCATTCCACTCTCTTTTGTGAGTGGCCCTAGCTGTTTTGCAGACTTGTCTCCTACCTGAAGGGCATTTGCACCAACAGCATGGCATCTTGCTAGCCAGCTTAGGATTGGCTCTCCTGATTCCCTTGCATATTCCTTTCTAACTTCCTCTTCCTCTGGTTGTCCTTCGCCTAAAAACAGAGTTTTCCTAAGAGCACTCTTAAACTCCTCAGAGGCATCCTCCTTCTTGGCAGCCAATCTCACACAGCTCTTTTCATCACTTTATTATGATTTAAGTATATTGGCCAAATCTCTAAGGCTGTATTTCTCCTCTTCTTCTTTTATACCAGAGGTCCCCTCCCCTAGATCCTCTTTTGAATCACTCTGTCAAATGTTTGGTCTTAGCTTTATCTTTTGCAGGAGCAAGAAAGGTGTAGAAGTTCCTTCTAGAGGGTCTGAATCACTGAGTGTCTGAACTGCTGCCTGAGAGGTTGAATTTGGTTTAGGGTTAGACACTGGTGCCTGTAGCTTTGAACTAAGTGAAGAAACAGCAGAGACTTGAACAGCTTGACTTCTTGGCTGCCTGACATGTTATTGTCAACAACTGAGACTTAGGCAGTTGTCCCAGAACCTGTGGGAGGAAGTTTAGTTGCAACTGTGGCAGCCCCCTCTCACTCTCCCCTGAACAGAAATTGTTTTGAGAAAGTTATCCATTATTTCCTGTGGGACTCTGGCCAAGTTCTACCAACTCCCTTTCCTCAACTTGCCAACTCTTCGAACACTGCCTCCTGTCTTTCCCAAGTTGTTTTTTTTAAGGAGGCAAAAGATTAATTCTTGGCACATAATGTAACAATTAGACATGAAACCAGGATTATTAGGGCTATATTCATACATGATAAATGTACCACTGCATTACATGTGTAGAACTTGCTACATGGGTCTGGAATGTTCAGTTTTTGGCAGAATTACTCTCATGAGGGATGTTTAATAAATTTCAGTTGTAATATTTTCTGAATTATTAAAAACAGAGTTGGTAACAGTTTCAGTGCTATTAAAGCTGACCCAACTGAAAAGATACTCACTAAAATCCCAAAACATTGCTTTAAGTTTTCTCCATACTAGATCAAACAGAAAGGCACCAATTATGGTTGTCAACCAATGGTAGAAGAACCAGAGACAAAAAGGCCAAGTAATAGAGAAAATATGTAAAATAACTTCATTTTAACTTCCAGACTTAATTAGCAATAAACCAAATTTCATCAGCCCCACGTTTGGCTCCAAAAGGAATATGTGGTGGTTTGGGAGTTACACCCCCTCAACGAAATCACCCAGACTAGGCTCAACCAGCTGGAAATTAAAGAATGAAGCTTTATATCACAGTTTAGCACAATATACGAGCAGATATTTACAATATATTACAATATTTACAGCTACATACAGAAATATGAAAGTTAAAAGTAATATGGAAACACAATAAACCTTCCAGAAATCAGCGGTCCCAGGAGGGGCTCCCAACCATCCCTCCACCTTCTTTCCACACCTCTACCTTATCCCAGGGTCTGCCTTATGTGCAAAGTGAGTTTGGAAGATGGGGAAGGGGGGTTTAGAAGCAGAATGATTAGTTGGGCTACACAACCACAGAAGCCCAGGGAGAAGACCTACCAATTCCAACAGAAACAGAGAATGTATGAGAGTAGATCATCTGTCGTTGGCAGAGACGTTCAGGTTCCTGTCTTTAGTAAGCATTTTAAACCGTAGCTAAAAAACTCAGAGTAGGATAGCAAATATCTAGTAAAATTATAATTTAAAACAACTTCAACTCTTCTGAGACAGTAAAAGTCTCAGACTGAAGATGTGGACAATGGTTTTCCTAAGTAATGAAGCCAGAAATCCAACTTAAAAAATCAAGGTACAATTTGCTTCCATAAAGCAACCTTATTTGCACATTGAAGACTTTATGTCACTTCCTGTTATTATTCTTTAAACACAGATGTAACAGAAAATTAAATTCAGAATTCAGATTTATAAATACTGTAAAATATATAAGGTTCAAGAACACTTCAAAAACATTACTGATTAAAAGGTGGATTACATTTTCAAAGTGTGATTCCTGTTGTTACTCTGGATACACTTAACAACCTTCAAGATGTTTAAAGGTAGGGTGCGATGGTTTGGGAGTTACCCACCCCTTCCCCCCCACTATGAAAATCACCCAGACTAGACTCATCTGGTTGGAAGTTAAGGAATAGAAACTGTATTTACAGCTTAGCAATATACGAGCACACACACACAATAGACATGAATATTTACAGAAATATAAAAGCTAAAAGTAATACAGAAACACAATCCCCCTCCCAGAAATCAGAGTCCCTAGGAGGGGCTCCCAACCACCCTTACACCTTCTTTCCACCCCTCTACCACCAGACTCTACCCCAGAGTCTACCTTACATGCAAGGTGAGTTTAGATGATCGACACTGTTAGAAGTACAGTGGTTAGTTAGGTTACACAGCAGGAAGGCCAGAAGACACACCAGCTCCCAGAGAGACTCTCTCCCTTACCTATATTTGTTTTTATACTCTCATCAAGCCTATGAGCAAAGTAGATATTACCATTGGTTTTCTGTTCACATCCTATAATCTAATTTTTTTTATTAAAATATTCCAATTAGCCTCAAACCAACACACTAGGATAGCAATAATTCCTCCCTGAATCATATTTAAACCTAATGCAAATACTGCCAGGAAGTACCATTCATTCCCCAAAATATCTGGACCTCGAGTGTCCCAGCACACATTCTCAGAGTGATTCCATGTATCAGATGTATTCCTAAACCCAGTAAAATTTCCAACAGAATCCTGTAATTATACATACAAGCACACAGGTAAGCCTTTAAAATAGTCAAATACCATATCAATTACTATCCAGATTACATGATACATTACGAATTTATAAATCCAGCTACAAAACAGCCACCCAAAAGCCTGAATTATTAAAACTCTAAAAACATTTTGTTAAAAACTTCCAAATCTTGTCTAAAAGTAATTATTTTGTATCTAGCTCCAAAAGTTGAGTGCCAAACAATAAATATATTGGTTCTAGTTTAATCTTCCCAGAGACTCAAAATAGCTAACAGAACCAATACAATAATAGGATGCATTCTCCTCTTCTCTCTTTAGGAATGAAAGGAATTAGATGGAGAGAGAGAAAGGGGTAAAACACCCAAAGAAACAGTCTTACTTTGATTTGGAAGTTAAAAAAAAAAACAACTTTAACAATAAATAAAAAAGATATTTAAGATAGGTGAATTACAAAAAGTATAGGGAAGGCAAACAAGGTACAAAAATATATACACAACCAGACTGATGGTGGTGGAGGCAGATTCAGGAAGCAGTGTCCACGATATGATAGGGTGGCCAGCAGGAACAAGGGTGCTGCTATCAGGCAGGCAGACAAAAAGAGAGAAACAGGGAGCTCCTCTAGACCTAGCCAGGAAGTGGGAGTGGGCTAACCATGGGGTCATGTTTTGGACAATCCCCCAGAGAAGGTTAGCCGTTTACACTAGGAAATCTTTTAGCTGTAGCAGATGTGTATCAAGATGATCTCAAGCTCAGAAATGAACACAGAAAATTTTTGGAAGCCTCTCAGACTCTAATGGGAAGTGTGTGTAGTTTCTACCTTTGATTTGATGAGAAGAAAAAGGCAAACCTCTTGCAAGTGGGACCTTAGATTTTGAAGACTGGAACTTGACAGATAAGAACTCTGGTGGCTTTTGGCGCACCCATGGGGGAGCAGCTTGTCAGCATCAGCCAGCACAGAGAACACAGGACTGCAGTCTGCTGGGAACATGTCTGTCTCCAACCAAGTTAAGATACACAGAGGTGTTTCTACCTTAGCAACCTAACTGATTACCAGGCATGATCACCAGCAGGCTGGAAAGGAACTGGACCTGTGGAGGTCCCCAGACAAACTTTATACAAACTGGCCCTAGAGAGGGCTGCTACCCAGTGAGTATTCCTCACTCACAGTGTTTATGACTGCCTAGTTTTTCTGCTTTTGGATGACCCATGGAGTTCTTGTCCATGGACAGAGCAAAAAGAGAACAGGGTGAGTTCTTCCAGTTGGAAAGTGCAGAACAGACCCTTAGAAGATTTTTTTTGCAGGGGGTAAAATTGCTTTTACTCCAGTGGAACTCTCAACATAATATCCCTGTAGATATGTCATATATACATGTATGATCCCCCTCTCATTCAGAAGAGGGAACGATTTTTTAGGATTTATTTGAGAGCCCTTGACAATCCTTAGGAAAATGAATGGGTGATTCCCACCCCAGTGGGAGTGGAGTTTTCACTGGAATTGGCAGCTTCTAAACATAACGTGAGCAACGTGCACACACACAGACCCCCAGCATGCATGTACGCAGTCTCACTTTAGAGCCCAGTGTGTCAGGCTGGTGGAGGGGAATAAAGATTTGCTTAGTATTTATTTTTGTATACCTACCCTTCCCATTCATGACTCACATGGCCCCTTTGTGCCACTATGTCTAGAAGCAAGAAGACATTTTTAATAGCACTGTCGCTTTTCAACCAATCCAGTGACAGATACGAGTGAATAATATAAATTCTCTAGCCATTCCTTGGCATTTATTTCAATGTAAGTGTATTTTTTTTTTCAAGTAGAAAACCCAATAGTAATTTATCAAGGGACAAATCATTTTTTCTTGGCAGTGGAGTCTGCAAAATCCCCATTTTTAAAGCACTAAATCTCCCTCTTTTGACAGGAGTAAGAAAGCATTAAAAGCTTTGATTTAGCTGGATCATACAAAATAGTTTCTCATAATTATCCTTTTGGATGATATATGCTTGTCTTTTTTCCCCCTCTTATTAAACCTGAGGTCTCCATTTTTCATCCAGCTGTATTACTGAATTAAATTGCCTTTTGTTGTATTCAAGTTTAGCACTTTGCCGAAAGCTTTCCTTGTTCAGGGAAATAACATTTACCCAACATGTTCCCTGTTTTACTGTTTAAAATTGCTGTTTGAAATTGTTTGGTTTGCTAAGCAATTCGAGGTTATTGTTTGTTTTAATAGGAATAATGAATCAGTGTAATTTAGTGTTGTATCTTGGAATACAGTATCTGGGGGCAGAAAAAAAAAAAAAGAATAAAAACTCCCTAAAATCACACTGAAAACCCAAACCACAGCTTACAAGGAATTCTTATTTCCAATTGAAATGTAGATTGCAAACGTGACAGAAAGAGCTTCTTGCATGTCCAGCCTTGAGAACTTACCATTTTTACCGCTGCATGAAAAGGGAGTCTAGTTGGTTATGCATTAATTTCATGAGGGGTAGAGTCACAGCCATTGACAAAATAGTAGAAAGCAGTCCAACAAGCCACCTTTCTTGGACAGAAGAAAGGTGCATCTGCACGTAAAAAAAAATCACTGCGCAAACCAGAGGCAGCTTCAGTTAAAGTTTTAATTCTGATCTTGCAAGAAGAAAACTAAAATTTGATTGCAATAAATTATGTAACAATCTATACCAAAATTTAATAAAAACCTATCCATAGCACAACAAAACAAATTGTTCATTTAAGGAGTTTTGAGAAGCTGTTTAATATTATCCAAGAAAATTAATTCACAGGCCACAGTTTCTGATGTGTAGCTCCCCTGAGTGAATTTTACCTGGGTGGATGTTCAAGAGAGCACAGTGCATGAAACAGTCTCCCTGTCTTCCCCTCCCTGCTCAGGGTATTCCAGATTGTGCCCTGCCATGCTGTTCCTTGCCCTTTGCTTGGGTGCAGTGGATGTGATTGTATTGTGAGTGTTTCTTCCTGACCTGTACTGGCAAGAATTTACAACCATGATAGGCAGATTATGGTCTGGAAAGATAGAGCTTGTTCTCTTTTACATTGATCCTAAAGTTAATAACAGTATGAATTATACAAGGCCTGATAAATGTGCAGTTGAAGGTGGTAACACGAGCCAGCGCAGCTTTATGAAAGTTAGATCACATCAGACTCATGTAATGAGGTTTTGAAGAAGTTCTAAATGTCATTCCTGAAGTCTGACGTCACAGACCTATCTGTAGGTTTGATTTCTATGACACAATACTAATTCTAATGACTTAGAATGGTGGAAGATGGAAGTAATACACCCAGGTCTAGTGTTAGAAAGAGATATTCCATGCTCTGAACTTCACCAGGTTTTCCTGGCATGAGCAAGTTAACTTGGGAAGAACTAATCTCATGTAGATGTTGGAGCAGAGCAAGGAAAAGGATCAGAGATCCAGATAAGAAACTGTTATCAGTCTGTATAAAATTGTACCTAGGAAGGTTTCCTTTGATGATGGGAGAATGCAAATAGACATACAGAGGTTTTTAAAACATAGCTATGCATTGCCCTAATTTGCAATGAGAAGAATGAAATAGTTGGTTTTGAAAGTCAGGTACAATTTCCACAGTGGGAGGATGGAAGAGACAATGTATAGAAGATGTAGGAGCTAAATGACCCAAGGGAAGGGAGTAACAAACACTGTACAGATATGGATCCCCACGGAACGAGTGAAAGCACAAACAACTGGAATTCTGAAGGAGATCATCAAACAAGATGATGAAAACTCAGAGGGCACAGTACAGACAGCATAGCTGGTTCATGTATTTGTGACTGCATTTGTAAGATTTTTATTGAAGGGAATGGGGAAGAAGTTATGTGACAGCAGATGGGAAGGGAAGACTGAGGAGTTTCTAAGAATGCCAAAAGATTTGTGGGGAGTGTGAATGTGGAGTTGAATTTTAGCTTGTTTAAACAGGAAGTTATGGTTGTGGTAGCCTCTGTCACCCTGAAAACATCTATGAATGTGTAATTTCCAGGATAGCTTTGAAAATCTCTCCTAAAAGGCTCTATCTGCCCTTTGTATCCTTCAGAATAAATTGAGAAGACAATCCTTTAGAGAGAAGCTTTTCTCTTTCAGTCTTACACTCCCAATTTTTCCCAGTTTTCTTCTCAACTTTACTGCTGTAACAGATACCGATATAACTTCTCGTGTTGAAACTTTGAGGTGAAATATCAGTTTGTTTCCAATCTATTCACCTTTGCAATTTATTTATTTAATTTTAAAATTAATAGTCCATGGTATTTTGGGATTTCAACCTTTTTCTTCCCTTTTCTTGCCCACTCTGACTACGCTTGTGACAAAACATTGTAACAATCGTTCAGTCTATTGTGTATGTTGAGCAAAGGGTTTTCTGCATGGTTTCTAATATGCTTATTATTAGTGATTCATAAGTATCAGAAAGGTTTGTGGAACTCCATTTCTATGCAGCCAAAACCTCTGGATGCCAAAATATATCTCATGGATTCTCTAAATGTAAATAGCGCTTTTTTCTTCCACTCAGGTATTGGAGTATATAAACCATGCAAATCTTTTGTAAGTTAATCTTTTCTGGGGCTTGTTTTTGTGGGTTGTTGTTGTTTGTTTTGTTGTTCTCTTTTTGAGATTCGTATTTGCTTTGTTGCCGTTGTTTCAGGATTTTTTGTGCCAAAACCAGCTAAAGTATAACCAAAACTGGAATTTGTCTGCACTGCTCAAGACATGCATTTCTGCATTAATGATCAAACGCTAATAAACTCTTAACGAATACCAGATCTACAGAGCTGTTAAACTTTCTTCTAGATTAGCAGCACTTTTCATTGAATCTGTCTTATAGTCCAAAGCTGGTTGTTAGTTTCTGAGTATTCTGAAGGATCAGCAAAAAGGCAGACATAAAAGTAATAGTTTTCCTTATTGCATAAAACTACTACCTGATTTCCAGAACTAAAATATTTTAGCTGTTTTGGGTAGACTTCAGCTGAAATTTGCGTTAAGCTTCCAGATAGAAAATTCTAATTTGTTACCAAAAAAATGTAGGCATAATACTACAGAGCTCTTCTATGAATCTGCTAATTACACAGTCTACCATGTATTTTGGATTCACTTTTAGTAAAAGTATTTACTTATCATAAATAGAGGAAAAATCCCTACCTACATTTCAGTTGAAAAGCTTGCCCTGAAGTATTTTGTTAAACTTCTAATCTCATTTGGGCAATAAGAAAATGGGTGAAACTAGAGGGATATGAGACCATTTGTTCATTGCATACCTTGACAAGCTGAAGTTCTCTGTGTGCCAATGTGCAGTCAACCATATGGCAAAACTACATGTAAAGGGTAAAGAGATACTTTGCTTGTGTGGGTGAAAAGATATGGTAAGAATCGGAAGATGTATTACAGGCAGATAAGAAACTGGAATGAGAAAACATTGCTGCTCCACTTGCCATAGGCAGTGCACACTCTTTTTTAACCAAGCATCTGCCTGTATCTAACTCCGGACCTTAGGGGGTTTTGTCACTATACAGAGGCTTGTTTAGCCTTGAGCTTACTTGGAGACTACCTGCCTCACTGGGTTCTCGAGGGATGTGCCTAGCACTTCCAACCAAACTTGAGAACTGTCTAAGTAATGAAAGATCCAGAAAAACTGAGGAATAAATTATTGTAACAAGGAAAGGTAAACCGGGGTACAGAGACCTTCATTTGGGTGTGTCTCAAGTCTGGGAGAGTTGGCTGCTTGGTGTTCTACAAATGGACTTTAATCTTGTTTGGAGGATCTAGAAGGAGACAGGCAGGATAGGACAGAGAGCATGGTACACCCTGTCTCAGTTTACAGGTTGTGAGGTTTGTAGAGAAGTGTGAGGAGAGATGAAAAAAAAGCACCCAGTTAGCTAGATCAGCCTTCTCCAGTGATCAATGAAGAAACAGGCTTTCCCTCTGCTGCTCCAAATTTGTCGTTAGTACATTAATGACATTCTCTTAGCCTCAGGTTATCGAGAACTGGTTTCCTGAGACTTGTTTCAAGTGTCTTCTGATCATCCAAATGAATAGTTGCTATCTGACTCAATAGCTAAGAAACTTGAAGGGAGTGGTAGGAAACGCAGTCTTGAAAGGAAAGATGATGGTGCCTAATCCATATTACGAGGTGTTGACAGGCACTCAGAAGTCTTTGGTATAGAATGTGCATTTACTATGGACAGTAGTTAGGTAGGTTTCCTAAGCAGAAAAGAATTGTGATGTGACTAGGTTGGGGGTTTGTGCATTCCTGGTGAGAGGCTCTTATGGTCTGTGCTGATATTTTAGTTCTCTTCACTGTCTTTGAAAGCTGTTTTGTTTGTGGTCTTCTGTGCATACAATCAAGTCATGTGCTGCTGATTCTGCTCATTTTTTTTTGCAGACCCATTGGGCTCAGGGTTGGACTCCATATTCAGATGGTAGCATTAAGATAGGGCAGTGATGGGAATGGTGGATTTATATAGAAATGATGGCTGAGGTGAACTAGAAATCTGATTTTATCGAATTATCCTATGAGACTGAAAAGAGCATCTACTTGTTTGTGGAAGCTTTAAGGCTTCAATACTTCTATTGCTTTAAAACAAAACTCACCTTTTCTTTAAATATGGCTTATCTTAATGTAATATCATTACCAAAAGGAGAGAAAAACAACACAAACAACAAACAAAAACTACCACAAACAACCCCTCAAACAACAACAAAAATCCCACAAGCATAAAACCCCCACACCCAAACAATAAAAATAATCCAAACCAAAACTCAAAAAAACCAAAAACCCAGAAAAACACCCTCTTGAGTGTGCTAAATGAACTTCTAGAACTGTAATAGTGTGTATATTATACATATCATGCTTCTGGTTGATAGAATAGTTGAAGAATAATTAAGAACATCAGAGGAAGATTGGGGCCAGAGGCTTGTTATTTGAGTGAAATGATGCTCATCTGGGATGTATTAGGGAGTATGTAAATTGATTCAGATTCAGACTTTTTTAAAGTACAGATAAGAGATCACCCCAAATCGATACAGAATGCAGTAAAACTACAAGGCAATGCAGATATTTATTGTCATGAAAGCAATTTCTGGCTCCTTTATATCCCATAGGTGTAAGTTGAGGACTTCATTCATTACCTGCTGGGATTTAAAGAGAAGCCAGAAATGTTACTCTTTTTCACTGGCTCTGTAATTTAAATGGAAAAATCACTATCCATTATCATTACTTGGCAGCTTTTTTATCTAATTATTTAGGCCGGTCCTTTTCTGTAACCAAGAAAGTTGTACTGATAACAAACAAGCAGGTCAAGTTGTAACTTCCAGAGACATTAATAAAGTAGTTATTCATTCTGGCGATTCTTTGTGCTGATAGAGAGGCAAGCCTGGGTGTAGGCTCTGAAAGTTACTACCATTTTCTGAAGAGCCAGCAGCTCACCTCAGTTCCTGTTGTTGGGAGATGATGGGAAAGGGAATCCCAGGGTGGTAGGCTGAGAAAAAAGGAGGGAAAGAAATTGCTAAAAATGCAACATCCCTACAATAGAAGCCTCTACTCATCTCACTACTCATAAATTGTCTGTTATCACTAATTGTTCACATCACAGAAGAAAGACAGTCATGGCCTCTTGATGAGGATGGGACAGGACTTCAGCTATTTGGCAAAGGGCTGTCGGTTGGTAGTGAGCTCAGATTAGCCCCGTGTATTTTGAAGGTAAATTTTGGACATTAATGAACAGTTTTGCCATCTATCTAGAAAGTAAATATCTACTTTACTATTTCTTAACAAGGAATAATTGAAATCAGTGGCCATTACCATTCCTCAACTGGGTTAGTTTGTTTGGTCACCTTTAGCCAGGCACAAAGAGAATTGCCAAGTATAATACTACTAAAACATTCAGAGCAATTGCTTACTGAGAAACGCACACAGAAATCATCTAAGACTTTGCTTAATTATCAGCATACCTACTGGCCCTTGTAGGGCATGCAAAGACTTCATACTGTCAGAGGATGCATCAGTTATGAGAAGAAGGGTTTACCTCCTGGGATGAATCCTCAGTGTGTCTGAAATGCTCGGTTTCCCACCATGTCCATCAAAATGGTAACACTGACAACTTGACCTGATTACCCAACCAACCTTCCTGGTTTTCTTCCTTCAGGATTATGTGCTTTTCCCTATTGGTGTTTTTCCTTTTGAGCTATTGGTGATCCCTGGTTTCCTCAGTGTGACCTCTGCTTGGAATTTTACCTTTCTTACTTTGCAAATTCAAGAAGCTTTGTTTGCATAAATTCCTAGAAATTTCCTGGACCATATGCTGTTCCATTAACCCTAAATCTGTACATAGGCTGCCTTGGGTTTTTATTCAAAAAAATCTAGGTTCTTATTATCTATTAAATTTTTCACAGGTCTATGCTTTATTTATTGTAAGTCCAGTACTGTTGTAAATCCAAGTAAATCCAGCACCTTACCCAAACAGCCTTGTGAAAGCTCACTATGGTGCCAGTATGTGAATGACAGTGGATTCTGGTCCTGCAGTTCTAGGTTGTAATTTCCATCTCTCCTTCTTGTTCAGACATTCTCTCTTGAGCAAGATCTGAAATATAAACTGAGAATTTGCATGCAGACTAACAGAGGATTCAAACAATTTTAAGCTCTCTTGAATCCTGATAATTTTGAGCTGTTCTCTGGCTTCTGGTTTAATGGATATCTATAACTACAAGTCATGGTTGTTTGTTCCACAGTGTTGTACTTTATGGTGCAGTCACATCTCGCCAGCAGCACTTAGACCAATACATCTTTCGCATTTGTCCTCACAGGAAGCGTGGAGATGTCTCCTGGGGACAATCTTCAGGTTTTGTGATAACTCCCCTAAGGGCACTTGAGAATTATTTTTTTTTTTGTCTCGCCATATTTTCATATTTCCTCTGTGAAACTGGATGTTTCACAAACTCCTCTGTCCCTTTGAACCTTTATCAGGTTGATAGACTTCTACAGCACATTGACAGAATTTCTACTGAGTAGCAGTAAATGGTGATATTGAAGATTTAATTGCTCAGGGTTATTGTATTTGACTACAAAATGCAGGTTACAACCAGAATATTATTAGAGTCTGATTTTCTTACCTTTCTTGTCTGTTCCACCTAGGGAGAATACATTTTATTCATTTAACAAATGACCAAGCATGTGAAATGATCTTAGTTGACTATTCTGGGTACCATAGCCCTTGTATTCCTACTGGACCACAATGCAAAATGTACTCATCAGGGGATTCAATTTACTGGATCTACAACTCTCTTTTTAAAATTGTTTTATTTTCTTAAAATTTGTAAAACTTTCATTTCAGAACATCCCACTTTTCAATGTGGATAAGGTTCCTAACTTCTTTTACAGTAAAAAAAAAAAATAAAAATCTGTTCCAGCAGTGTTCTGTGCCTTCACTGCCAGTGAAGACTCGATCTCTTAAGGTAAGATTCTGTTTTTGCTCTGGTTTAGCAGTGCCTAATACGAGGGGATGACAAATAATAATTAATGACCCCCAAACTAAGGCAAAGTCACTGTGGCCTTGGGATTTTCTGCATCCCATAAAAATCTGTTCACAGCTATGTGTTTCAAAGATTTGGATAGATATTTCTTTGACAGCTACACGATACAGTAAAATGGAGAATGTATATTTGGCCAGCAGAACTTTCTCCAGATTATATATCTCAGCAGTCAATGTTGCAAGAGCTATGTAAAGGTAATTGATAGTTTAAGACCTTAACAAAATTCATCCTGTTGGGCTTTTTATAGAAGGCTGGGGAATCCAGCTGCTCTGCACCTTAGCTAGTCCTATAACATACTGTCACTATTCTTGCCTCCAGCAAAGGCAAGTTGAAAGAAAGGTAGATCATCCATCCAGCCCGCTGAACAGAAGAAAAATTGCAATGTGAATTTTGCCTCTTCAGTAGATCTGTCTTACTTGTGAAGCCTTTTTATTATTTCCACACACCCCCCCCTCCCCTTTTTTATCTTCCCTTCTTTAGTTCAAAGGGGGAAAAAAAATTCAGTAATGATAATGAAAAAGGCAAAACCCCCTTCAGAATGCTCCCTGCTTTGTCAAATTAAAACTAGTAAGCAATCAGCATAGTGTGCATCTAGAAGTGATACAGAGTATGCTTTTTTACGGTGCTGTGCTATTTACAAGAAGTAAAGCCTGGAATGAGTTATGGAAGTCATTTCCTCATGTATAGAAGTGAATTTTATCACATCTCTCTCCAACTTTATGTCTTCTACTTTATCACTAGAGTTTCTGCTAGCTTATAGCCACTGTCCCATTCTAATAAAGAAAGGAGAGAGGGCCTAATCCAGAAAATGCTTTAAACCTATATTTAATTTTAAGGTTACTGAAGAGTTGATGACATTGGTGGAGATGTTCATGTTCCCATAAAATATACTATGCATGTATTAAAAGGCTTAGTCGGATTTTTTCCCAAACAGGGTTACTAGTCTTGTGCAAGAGTTTCAAATAGCACTATTCCTAACGTTAGTGAAAGCTTCTCAGGGAGTATGGAAACTTTAGCTTGGGTAAAACACAGCACAGATTTTATTCCTGATTTAGGTTTGATACTATTTCCTAGAAATGTTAGTTATTTGTAATTGGGGGTGATGCTGCAAGAGGGAATATTGTTGCGTGTCTTGATGCAAAACTCAGACCATTTGGTAAAAAGTGGTGGAAGATTCAAAGAACCCTAAGAAGGAAGGTTTTGAGAGAAAAGGTTTATGGATATGGTGAAGATGAAGATCGAAATTTGGCTTGATGCTGTTTCTGCATCTTTACCATATTGCAATGTGATTTATTTGGCTTGTTGTCCTTTGGAAGTATAAATATTTTGTCCATATTAATATCTAGCTCACTGACTTTTGCAGCAGTTTTCCTTTTAGTTTATTACAAATTTGTGCAAAACTACATGAGGCTGTTTAAACTGTGATCATCTTGGTCACAGGTTTCCTATAACTAGTGCTACTCACCATTTAAAGTAGGAATAAATGCTTGTTTGGTGGGTTGGCTTTTTTTGTTTGTTTGTTTGATGGTTAGGAGTTTTATTTGTTGGGCTATACTATCAGTTTACAAGTTGAAAAATAAGACAGATGGTATGCTTAGTAATTTACTGAGAAACCACGAGCTTTATAAGCCAGGTTTAATCATCACAGCTAGACCTTAAAATGGACACAGTAGTTTTCAATATCAGGCACTGTAGGAATTGCTGCAGGTGAAATCGCCTCTTGCTGTAGGTGAGACCAGCTTTCTAACACTGTGTCAGTACTGTCTTCTGGCACCCAGGAAAAGAGCATACAAACCCAAAATGGACCTGTGGGAAAACCCCAAGCACCCGATCTTTGCAGTCCCCATTAGCAAGTGTATTCTGTGGCTGGGGCTCCCCTGGGTCCTCCCTGCTCTGAGCTGAGACACTGAATTCCTGTTACAAACTAGCTTCTTGAAATTACCTCAGGTTTTAACACCTGCCTGGTGACTGCTGTCCCTCTACTCTGCACTTGGAGGGGAGCTCTGCAGTTCATTTATACTCAAGCTACATATCTACTCTCACAGCCCAGCACCTCCCATAATCTACAGGGCTGCCACACTTACCAAGGGACTGATCCCCAGCCTGTGGTCATTAGAGCTATAGGTTACCAGGGTAGGACTGTGCTATCACAGGCAGTCCCATATATGACAGCGTTTAACCTGCTACTGGTGGCAGGGATGGTGCCAGGAAATGACATCCTGAGAATTTTGAGTGTCAGTAAAGCCTGTCCTGTGAGAGGGGTTCCTGTGCTGCTATCACTGGATGTGGTAACCAGTACCCAGCATCAATGCACAGAAATGCAAGCATAGAATCATAGAATCAATCAGATTGGAAGAGACCTCCAAGATCATCCAGTCCAACCTCTTCTGATGTGTGTTTAGCAGTACAACAGCACAATCTGAAATCTGGCTGCTGGCAGATGCACAAAGCCGAGAACATCAGATCAGGAAGCAGTTTAATACAGTAGGTATTGTCTGCAAGTATTGGTAAGAAAGGCTGGAAATGAGAGGCATGAAAGGTTTCTGTCTCCTCTGCCTGTCTAGGGATACATACCTCTTCAGTTTTGGGAGTACAGGTTTGCAGCTATGATGATAATAAGACCAAGCTGTAACAAGCTTTGCTTTCTTGTGTTTTCAGACCCATTCTTACATGGTTAAGTCTTTCATGTAGTAAAACAAAGATATTCATTTTGTAAAAAACATGGCCTGACCTTGCTACAGTCACCAACGGATCAGTAGAATGCCCAGCATTCATGTTTGGTCAGGAAGAACAAAACTTATCTGAGTTGGCTGGGAGATCCAACACTGCTATAAGAGTAGGGATCCACCACTTCTAGGAGAGTAGGTAGGTAGAGGTAGACAATTATCAAACCTCTGAAAAATAATTTCAGGCTCCATGGATCATTAAAGGCCATTTGAATCACTAGAGCTTTAGAGTACCTGAAGATAACAGACATTTGGCTTAATAACAGTTTTGTGTGCTGCTGTGGAAGAATTTTATTATTATTTTTTCTTAGATTTGTTGTTTTAGTCTTTATGTTTTTTGGTGGGGGAAAGATATTTAGAAGTTGAGGTGGAATAAAATTTATAGTGCAACCTCTGAGGCATTAGATAATTAAATGAACAGCTCATGTGGCCAGGACAGGACCTGTGGACCTTGGGAACAAAGGCAAATTTCACCTCTTTTCGGAAAAGGTACATTTCTCTAAAAGCTGTTCTGCCCTCGCTGAAGAATGGTATTTTGCACAGTATAGACTTTCTACATATTTCCAGCAATTGAAGAGCAACATGTTCGCAAACAAACCATAAAGATCAGTACTTTTCTTTTCCTCAAAGTCTTCCAAAGCTCCCAGTTTGATCTCAGTATGAATTTGAAAGCTTTGATCTTTTAAGGTTTAATTTAGTCCAATGACAACATGGTTCTCCAAGGCAATTCACCTTTCCCTGACTTGTTTGAAAGAAGAAGGGGAAAAAAATGTGAAAAAGAAAAGCAAAAATCACTTTGTAAGTGAGGAACAAAACCTTCATTAGAGAGAAAGCATCTGAAAACATCCTTTCTGGCAAAATAACCCTTTGCAATCCCATTAGCCTGCCATCAAAAAATTGTTCTCTGTGTTGGTATACTCCCTACACACCCTTGTTAATCCATTTTGAGATACTGAAAAACAAAAAGTAAATCCAAATAAATAGTTTATTTACTGTTTCAGTTCAAAGCTAATACCTTTTAAAAGTGTAAAATTGTTTCACAGTTGTGTAGGACAACCTTTGCTAAACTCAAATGGAAATGAATAACAGTTCATTGTACCCCAGATGAATCTTTTTTTGTCAAACACTCAGATGCAGCCCTCTGTTAAAAATCTCATTATATCTCTCATCACATGGCTGCACGTTCGGTTTAAGTTGTAACAAGAATTGGCTGCAGTAGCCATATCTCCTGTAAGATATGACTGTAATAATGAATGTAGCTTTGGAACCTAATTCACTTTCTGTTTTCCATCCCTGTAGGACAAAGGGAAGGTGCAGGTAGGAGTCCTGAAAAATGCTTTTGCTCTTGGATTTGTCAGTTGGGGAAGCACTGGGGTGTGTGATTGCAAGTATGGTCTGTTTCATGGTCATTTGACAATTGTCAAGGAACACATACAGAAAAGAGGTGCTGCTTTCTAATGGATAAAATTAAATGCAGTAAGAGTAACATGGCTGGAATGCTGCTACCATATTTATTTTGTGCATTCTGGTGGTAATTTGCATTGTAACAAAGACACTTTGTCCACCTACGCCAGTAAAAGTCACTGCTAGTTGCCTGTACCAAGGGCTTAGAAAGAGCTAAGAAACCATAATGTACTTAACTGATTATGTAATTCTGTTCCCTAGAGGGGAAAAAAGAGTTTCTCAACACAGTTGCTGATGAGCTTCTTCCCTAGAGCACGAAACATTAATCTACATTGCTCAAGCCTCTTAGCTGAATATTAGTTAGTGGCTTGTGAACCTGAAAAGGTTCAGAGCAGGGTGAATTGTTGGGGGGTCATTGGTGCTCTGAATTTTGTGTTTCCTTTTGGTCATCTGTCTTAGTGTATACCGAATGTTGTTCAAAATTACAATTGAAAGTGTTTTCTTAACTGCCAGTAAACTTCTCACTTCAATTTTCACTTCGTCTCTTTTTCCTCATTCTCTCAATTGTCAGTTTGTTGCAACAGAAGAGCATATATTGAATGTAGTGTTTCCTGTTACAATCATCTTGGCAATGTGCGATGGCATTTCATCTCACCATCCCTTTGGCAAGTGTATGGAAAGGACTGCATAACACAAAATGTATGCTCTCAGGAGAAAACTAAGTGTGGGATCCTCAGGCACTCAGCATGTTGGTGTCACCAGTTGAGTTTCAGAGACTAAAATGCCTTTTGTCTGCACCACTTCATGTTGTATTAGGCTTTGGAGGTTTGTGTGTTCCTGAGTTGCCTTTTACTACAGCATTTTGTGTTTCAGAGTTAGATGGAGTAGGACAAAAAAAAAAAATTCAACTCAAGAACTACAAGAGGAAGCTTGGTGCTTTTTTATTCAAGAATACTTGAAGTTCTTGTAGTTTTTGGTTGATTATTTTGTCTCAGTCCATTTAATTCTGAAACACAGAACATTGTTGTGAAAGACAAATTAGGATCAAGCAGGTGATGTGGTGTGCTGTTGTGCCTTGTGCTATTAAGAGACCCATTCACTGCATATTGATGAGCTAAAGGTTTAAATTGCATATGGGAAGCATAGAAATTTTACCTGCCTCAGAGCAACTACACCTGCAGCAAGTTTTTTTCTGTTCTTGTGCAGAAAAGGGATGCAGTTGGAGGTGATCTAGAGATTTTGCTTACCAAATCCCCTGTTTCTGCAGGAGCCAGAAACCCTTTGTTCCAACCTCCACCCAGTTTGTGGCACTTCATGATTTCTATGCAATTTTAAACATTCTGGTATTACTTGTTGAATATTTGATACCATATTTGAGGATTCATTACATTTTTAAAAAGCAATATTTAATATCTGTTTAATAATAATGTTTTGCATCGAAGTCACAATTTTATTTTAAATAATGATTTATCTGTTAAGTGTTTTTTTAGCCATTGATCATGTTATCATGGTTCTGTACTCAGTATGACAGCTTAGGAACTTTTTTTTATTTTCTAATAATGAAAACTGGGGTTCTCATGTTATCACTAGGATCAGAAAATGATAGTTCTAGTCAGCATCAAGAGTAATGAGACTTTCGGCTTGGTTGCAGGAGATGGTAAAAGTATTTGCTGTAGCATTTGGAATTTTTTTATCCAGGTACTAGAAAAAATGCTAGAAAAAAATATTCTGATGGGTTTTGACTGTCAGCTACATTCCCAAAAGGATGAAAAAAACAAAACAAAGCAAACAGACAAAAAAACAAAAACAAAACCACTTTTTCATATTACTTTAGAAGCAACGATGCCAGGGGAAGTTTAAACTGGAGGTGAGGAGAAAGCTCTTCACTGAGAGAGTCATTGGCTACTGGAATGGGCTACCCAGGGAGGTGGTGGAGTTGCCATCCCTGGAGGTGTTCAAGGCGCTTTTGGACGTGGCACTTGGCGCCATGATCTAGTCTTGAGGTCTGTGGTGATGGGTTGGACTTGATGATCTTTGAGGTCTCTTCCAACCCTGGTGATACTGTGACTTGGGATGTTGTTTTCTCTGATATATTTCATACATTTCAGTTCCACACCTTTAAATAATTTGGAACTTCAGGGACATGTATAATATAAACCAAACCCAGTATCAGTGATGGCATCTAAGACAAATGGTTTCCTGTCTTTGTTTTGTGCCATATCTTGTTAAATTGGTAATGCATTCACATTAGCTGATGCTACAAGATATACAGCTCTATATGCCTACATAGCTAACATTAAAATAAAATATCGTGTCTTTTCCCACCATTTGCTAGATAACTCTCTTCCTTTTAGCACTGGTTACTTTTTTAAGGGCAATATGATAACTTACTGCTTTATCTAATCACTAAATTCAAGGAAGAATCCACATAATTAAGATTTCAGTTAATATTATGATCCAAACTTTCTCATTTTACCAAAAATATCAAAGCAAGGAGGGGAAATTTACAATGAAATGATAGTGGGTTTGATAAATTGTAAACACAATTTAGATTAAAGCCCTGTTAAACAAGAAGATACCTTGACAGACCTATGTATCCATTTATGGTTCTTTGTCTAGTACTCTTTAAAAGGTTGATTGAAGGTGGAATTTTAATAGACATTGCGTATTTCTACATCATCAGAAACAAAAGCATAGCATCATTCAACTCTTATCTTGCAGTCAGATATGATTATATTCAAATATTAAATGAGAATTGGTCCTTCCAGGGTCCCAGGGAGGTGCACCCCCCAGAGAATTTTGTTGAGAGTCACATCAATAAAGTCTTTGTGAATTACTCCTCTCTTGGCCAGGATGCCAGAGGCAGACAGCCACAGTGTCTGTGCCAATAACCTGACCAGCATCACGTTTAGAAGAGGAAGGACTTAGTGCTTCCCTTTTGAGATCCCCACTGGGCAAAAAGAACGACAGCAACCAGTGCAGTAATGCACTGAAAAATAGTGATCCAGGAGACACAGTAGCAGTGGGGCTCAGAAGGGCTGCCAAGGTAATTTGACAGCTGTTAGCGGAGTTGTGCACTCCGCACTGATTAAACAGGTTGAGCTGCTGCCCTGGGGCTCAGGTTGTGCTTGGGGACGAGACCAGAGTGAGGCTTCTGAGAACAATAAATCTCAGATACGTAGCCAGAGCAGGGAACAGAAGATGCTACTGCAGTAAAGCAAGAATGTGACTAGAGTGGTCTATGAAACAATTAAGTTTTGGGACTGGGGAGTCCCATGGCTGTTGTCTCAGCCTGGAGTGAGATCTGGTGTTTGAGAAGGAGAAAACTGAGTCATAGAGGATGAGTGTATCTGACAAGTGACTGTGTGCACCAGTAGAAGTGTTGCCTGTGTGCTCCTTGATTGAGGTATGCTGGAGTGTTGTGTGGCTTCGACTCAACCTATAGTCAGTCAGTTTTAAGGTTTGAAGAGAACATGTGAGCCCTGCAGAAAGACATGGTCTCAGAGATGTTTTGAAGAGTAAAGTATGGGTTACTTCTGGACAGTCTCAGCATTGGGCATCATCTGACTGTGAAACTACAGGTGAAGAAAGCCATAAACAATAATTACTTTTAAGACTCTGTGTTAGAGGATTTGGGTTATGTCCTTCTTCCAAAAAAAGTGATGTTACTTACAATTAGCATTCTGAAAAAGATCAGTGTAAAACCCATAGAAGAAGTTATTACCTATGTAAGCTTGTATCTCTAGGATTGTCAGTAGACTTGGCTTACACTTAGGGTCCAGAGAAGGAGAAATGGGAGCCTTACAGCGAGACTGACTTAGCCAAGGTCAGATGAGGGCTACTGTTAGATATATTCTTCGTGCAGTCTTGGGAATATTGTCCTGGACATAAGCCTCAGATCACAGTTAAGATTAGAGTACTGAGCAGAATTAGTAGACCTATAGGAAGTCTGAGACTGAGAAAAGATTGCAAATGCTAACTGAGGTCTGCTGCTAGAGTTATCCACTGAGCAGTCAAGGTCCCATGGCAATAGCTTCAGCCTCCTGTATTTGTCAAATTTGGAAAATCTTATATCAAGGACTAGGAAATCCACCTCTGTCCAAAACTCAGACCCCTCACACTCCCTGGATCTCACGCTCCCATAGCCAAGTGCTCTGATGAGTGGCAATCCCTTGCTTGGCACTAGAGCAGATGCAAACTGGTGGTACAAGAGCAGGATCTGTGCTACACACAGCACTGAGTGTTCAGTGTGGTTGCACACAGCCCTCAGGATGGTGAGGTCTTCCTCAGGACAAGCATGGTATAGCCACTGTTGGACTAATCTGTCCTGTGATTTACTTGGCTAGATGCACTGCATAATCTGCTGTCGTTAGTGATGGTTGTGTGAATTATGTGCAATACCACCTGGTTTGAGGGTTTTTTTCAGTGTTCATATTGATTGTATTTTTTTTTTCTGGTTTGACAGGTTTTTCTTGTTAATCTCTTTTTAATAAAAACCACCAACAAAGCAGTTCTCTGTGCATGCTTTCCAGCATAGAATTGAGAGTCATATGTCTCTGCATCCATCCAGGGCATATAATATGTGACCAAGATCAAAAATTACTGAAGGTGGAGGAGGGGATCCATTCCCCTTGTAAGCAGCTCTTTCAGACATATAGGCTATCTTAATGATGTTTTATTTTGGATTGGAAGTACTCTCAGTATCAATTTTTGTTAACACTGGCATGAAGCGTTGGGATTTTGAGGATGAAATAAATCATGTCTTGAGTTAAACCATTCATAACATGTTGTTAATAGGTAACCACAGAAAAAACTACTGGGATTTACAACTCTGGGGAAAGAAAATGGGACATCATCAGCAAGCACATTAGGAAAACAACACTGCTTGCTTTTTCATGATTCAGAAAGTGAAGTGAGCTAAGCTCTTCTGCCATATTAATTCATAACAAATCATTTGCCCAGTTGTGACACTAACAAGAGCCTATTTCACATTTGCAGGCCCCCAGACCTCCCATGGTAGTTCAGTGTATTTCAGTGTGATGGCTGATCAGGCCTGCACTCTGACACATCCTGAACTGATCATTTATCACAGTCATATATGATTTATTTACTTCCGACCCTTCCTGAGTCGGCAGGCCGCCTTCAGGATAATATGGCTACTCAATTTAGTTGTGCTGTAAATTAATAGATTCATTTCACTTCATACTCAAGGATTTTGCTTGCTTGGGTTTCCTTTCCATTAAAAATACAGTGAGGATTAATATTGAACTTCCGAATGTTGATTTTGACCAAATTACTTTTGGGTGCAACTGTCCCTCTGGAAGAATTCAGATTTTCTGTATCCCTGGAAAATTTGGTGTTCTCTTTTCTGCTTTTTCCTGCTTTGTTGTATTAAACCATTGCAGTTGTTTGGCTTTGTCTCACCAGACCACAGAATCATAGAATTGTTTCAGTTGGCAAAGACCTCTAAGATCAGTCCAACCATCAATCTGATTACTATCATGGTCATTGAAACATATCCCTAAGTGTTATGTCTACATATTTTGAACACCTATAGGGACAGTGGTTCCTTCCTGGGCTTCCTGTTCCAATGCCTGATTCTTTTTTCAGTAAAGATTTTTTTTTTTTCCTAATATCCAACCTAAACCTCTTCTGGTGCAACTTGAGGTCATTTCATATTGATCTGTCACTTGACAATAGGGAGAGGAGGACAATACCCACCTCACTGCAACCTGGTTTTAGGTAGCTGTAGACAGTAATGACGTCACTGTCCAGATGTTGTCCTGATATTGTCCTGATATTGGTCTCCTGATGTTGGTATGCAAGTCAATCTCGGGGTGTTTGGGATAAAAACATATCGAGAAGCTGGAGGCACTTTCTCTTAGTGCCTCACTAATGTGAATGTGGTGGAAGGCCCAAATTATACCTAGAATACATATCCAAGACATGTCTTAAACACCTACCCAAATACCACCTATTTAATAATTTTATATTAGCTCCATTACAATTCACTTCTAACCCAGGTTCAACCCCTTCTTAACAATGGAGACAGCATTGTCAATCCTATAATGTTCACCTTGTAAACTCCAGGACAAGGCAGCGTGGTGGAAGCAGGGATCGTGAGGACTGTTCTGTGATGTGTTGTGGTAAGACTTCTGTACTGTGAGGCTTCAAATTATGGCCAATATGCCTTGACAATATCTGACAAGTCAAGGTTGAGGTTTAAAAAGGTAACTTATGTTTAAAATAATCAGAGATTTATTGGCAAATTCTGGGAGATGTGTCTGCCTTTTTAACATACGAGGACATGTTAGTATTTAAATTCTGAGAGTACCACGAGGCTACCTTGCTTTGACTCTCCTTTGGCTGTTATGTGTGCATATTCCTGCAGGCATCTGTCATAAAATCCTTATGTGGTTATAAAGATTTCGATTCTGCTGAGACTCCAGGCAAAGCATCACAGGAAGTATCTTCACTGGAATCCATTCCTTTGGAGTAAAACCTCTGCCAGTCCAGCATTAACAAAACAATATCAAAATATATGACAAATCTCTGGATCTTTGTCACACAGAATATGCTTTATCTGTAATAGGTATGACTTGAGCTCATCTTTCCTGAAATGAGTGCAGTAGTAACACAGACCAGTGAATGTTGCAGTCAGTACTGCAAATAAGAGAATTATAGATGGCATGCATGTATGTGCTGTAACCTTTCAGAGTGAGAAAGCAAATTTTTATATATATGTCTTTCATAATTCTCTCCGTTTGCCCGATCATTGCCCTTGCTGTGCTGTGTTATAGCTTCTTATTAGCTTTCCTCTTTGTAATAGAATATTTTATGTTGGATACTCAAATATCTATAAAGACACTAGTAAAAAAGTCTTCATTTACAACTCGACGCAAAAGAGCTACTGAGATGTCTGTAAGATCTCCGTATTGCTGTTGGACATGAATTTAATACTAGATAGATGCAAAGATGTTCCAGTAAATGAATTTATTCCAGTGTCAGTTAGAGATCAGACTGCTTGCACCAGGCTGTGAGTAGCCTTCCCTGATAATCTTGCTACTACATTTCTTAAGGCTAGAGAGCTCTACGAATAACTATGCTGAAAATTTCAGAATGTAGGGATAGGTAGACTTATTAAATATTTATTTGTCTTTCAGCATTTTTCTTTGCCTTCTGTAGAATCATCTTGTCTTTCATGAGAGAAAATTGAGGTCTATTCATTCTGGGTATCAGACTCTTAGACATAGCTTTCATTGTAGCAATCCATTCTTTTGCTCTTGGCAGCTCCTGAGCCCTCCTGTAACTCATTACTTTTTCTCCCCATGGCTCTGTCTGAAATATGGTCTGATCTTTAATCACTTGTTTGATTAAGCCTAGCTCAAATTTATCTGTGGGCTTGGGAAGTTTTGTGTGACTTTTTCAAGTTCAAAAAATGTGATCCTGTCCTGCTCCTACAGCTCCGGCAGCACCTGCGTGAAAATCTGTGCACCATTTTTTTCTAAACTTTGACATAAAGTTCATGATCCACTGACTGTGTGATGATCTGCAATAACATTAATTTGGGCTAATTATGCATCCTTCTGTGAACTGACATGTTTAGCTTTACTACCTATCCCTCATCCTCTTTCTCTGGAATTTCGGTTGAGAGCGTAATAGCTAAAGATTGGGTTATAGAATCTGAATAAGAGATTAAGTGTTAAAGAGCTGATCACAGAGCAGCTCTTGCTTAACCATTTCAGTATTCATTCCTGTTGAAAATCCTGTTGATATATAGCCAAAGTTTCTAGAATTCTTTAATTCTGGTGTCTGTCTTTTTAAAATCAGTTATTTCATTCACCCTTTTAGCTATTTGTGGTCCTAAGACAAATCTTCACTTATTTGGGTTATTCAGGTTTATTCAGAGGCCTTCATGACTGAAAATATTCATTTTACTTTATTGGTTCAGTACTGGAAAAACCAGTGAAGTCAAATGCTTCTGATTAAATGCTTTAAAGTATTATGCTTCTGACTGTATAAAAATGCTGCTTTTGAAAAGATGTGCTCTGATTATACTCAGCAATTACTATATATTTTCACTGGGATAATTTTAAAATGCTGAAGAACTTAACATGAAAATGTGTTCTTATTAAATCATGGAGTAAAAAACAATTTTATCTATATCAATATTTACAATGAAATTATTTCTTTAACAGAAGAGGGAAAAAAACCCTAAACCATCTGCAAAGTAACTGGTAACTACTGTGCCTCAAAAAAGCCAATTGTGAATTTATTTACTCCCATGGAGTCTAAGCCATGATTATATTAGATTTTGGGCCTTTTACTATGTGAGTGGAGAGAGTTTGGGTACCAGAGCAAGAACGGTGATATGAAAAAACACGTCTAGTGAGCAACACCCAAAAGCATTAAGCTTTACAGAACACCCAGTCTGCAAATGACCAAAAGCAGTCCCTGGCACCAAAGCTTCCCCAGGCCAGTACAGGGAGACGTTTGCTCCTGAGCACAGTGGTAGAGTCCAGGAGCTCAGGCATTGGGATTTGCTCAAGCACTGAATCTCAAGTTGCCTTTTTCTCCCCCCNCCCCCCCCCCCTTTTTTTTTTTTTTTTTTTTTTTTTATCAGTTCAGGTGTCTACCTTAATCCTGTTCTTGTTCTAATCAGACATTACTTCTACAGTAATCAAGCTCTGTAGAATTGGTAATTATTTATCATTTGAGGCCTTTCCCCTCTAGGCTCTGTCTGTTTGATTTATGTACCCGGTAACTCCTTCAACAGCTGCCACCCTTGTATGTTTTTATTTATAACTAAAGAAGGAAGAAAGTACACTAAGTTCAAAGCCTTTAAGCAATCTGAACATTTCCTCTTAGAAGAACATTACATAGCAATGAAGTGTGGAAATGTAGCAAGGCAAGACTGGGAAACTGAGAACTGCAGAACACCTTACGTTTCTCATCAGGAAAAATAATATTGCAGTTACAAA
>VWZE01014634.1:360925-396080 GCA_013396675.1 Eubucco bourcierii | reverse complement strand
TTTGAGTTAAGAAAACAAGTTTGAATGTTTCAGAAGTTTGAAGACCTCATTAGGAATGATGACATAAGCATTGAGGATTCAGCATTTGTTTGATTTTTTTCTCTTTTATTGCTTTTTCTGTCTTAAATTGTTACTCTCTTTGTAGTGGTGTCTTCCATTTATTTACTTATTTAAATCTCCTTATCTACCCAAAGTGCTATTTTCAGTAGTGAAAATGAAATTTAGGCACAATGTAGAATGTTTGCATTTATGGCAGAAACTTACTGATCTTTACACAAGGCTCAGCAAATTGAGAGTTCACATTCCTTGCTTCGAAACAGGTATAGCTGTTTCCAAAGAATACCAATTGATTGTCACACATTGATCTAAATCCATCTGAAATTACTATATTTTAGTACTTGGAAGGCGTCTGTAATGGCAGAGGGAGGCAGAAGTCCTTGTTTAGAGTTCAAGGATAGAACGGGTATGTCAGAAAGCTCTCTCAGTATATCACATTTATTGTATTCTTATGCTTTGTTGGAAATGTCACAGAACTACAGTTGCATAGAAAGGGAGCCTTAGCTAATGAAAACCTTCACCTTTCTTTTCTTTCTCTACACAGTATGTTGTAATAGGTATCTAATAAAACTGCATTTGTTATTACCAAGTATTTCTGATATACGGTGATGAAGTTTCCTCATAGGAGAAAGTCTGTGTCCTGTACAATGTTGTTCATTGTTTATAAAGAAATGTCACAGCTGTTTTTCAGTGTGAAATGGCCCTTGCTTCTAGTTTTGACAATGTACATTTTGCTGAGTTGGAGTTTCTTTAATTAGTTAATTTGACATTTGCTCTAACTTATCATTGATTAAAAGGAAGTCATGGTATTTATAGAAAAGAAAATATGTAACTAGCTTCTCAAGTGTTATCCAACAATTTGGAAAGCTTAAATATAACTAATTACTGAAATGGATTGGTGGCTGAATTCATGCAGAATGTCTGTGTATGAATTACTGCTCTAGGCTTCATCCCATGAAATGAAATTCTTTTAAAGTGAATTGTGTTTTCCATCACTTCACTAACTGTGGAGAACATAGTAGAACAACTAAAGGTACCACTCATCTTTAGATTTTCTCACATATTTTTCTTGTATAGAAATGAGTTTATCTAACTCTGTTAACTCAACAAAACCAAAATTCTAAACCAAGAAAACTCTGCAGATATGTAAAAAAAAAAAAAAAAAAAAAAAAAAAAAAGCATAAAAATACATAAAATTCTGTATACTTGCTTTCGGGATCATAGGACAGTGAACAAACCATGTCAAGCCTTTTTGCACCAAGGAATCATTTAAATGGAAAATTACCAAAAAAGTGCTGATTCCCCTGATGAGCTGTCAATAGGAGATTTAAGACTCCCCATGTGCCATCAGCGTACTTCAATTGATTGCAGTGTTACTATCCTGGAGTGTGCTAAAATAAAGGTTAGAGAAATCCTGAGGATATCAACTACCTTTATCAAACTGCACAATTAAGGTACAGTACATAATCTGAGAACAGAAACCGTCATTCAGAAATAAGTGATCTGGTTCACTAAGAACGGAGAGGGTTTTTTTCTATCGACCATGAAACAGGCTGTGGAATGGCTTCCCAGACAAGTGGACTTGAACTGGTTCATTAGATGATCCTTGACTCAGAACCCACACTGTCCCCAGTGAAAAGTGGTTGTGCAAAAGTTGTTCCTTATTTTCGTGAGCAATTTGAAAATCCATCTGCTTTTAGTATCTCACAGAGACACCTTCTGTGTATGGACGGTGAGGATGAGTATGGTTGTATTTATGCTTTGGAGTCTAAGTTGGCTGTTAGTTGACTTACACTTGATTCTAACTGTCCTTAACTTCTAGCTGCAGGGTAAAGGCCACGAGCACGCAAACAGTGGAGGAAAACGCTTTGAAGTGTTCTCCATCGTTGTGTCTCAAGTCTGAAGCAGGAATAACAGGCAGTACTTGGCAAGGTGTAGGGACAGGGTTGCCAGGAGATGGTCTGCAAAGAGAATGCCTGTGCGTCACTTGCTTTTGGTGACTGTCAGATGACCCACAGTTGCCCATGGGTCGGTTTTCAATTATAGAATAGAATCACTTTGGCTGTAAGAGATTTTTAAAGTCTAACATATAAACCTAACACTACCAAATCCACCACTAAACCACAGGTTTTAAATCCCTTCAGGGATGGCAGTTCCATCACCTCTTTGGGCAGCCTGATCCAGGTCTTGACAACCATTTTGGGGAAGACTTTTTTTTTTCTTTTTTTTTCAATATCCATTCTAAATTTCCTCTGGCACAACTTGAGGCTGTTTCCTCTCATCCTGTCAATTTTTTCACATAAACCTTCAGTAGCTAAATACTGAACAAAATATTATTCCTTGCAAGAGAAATAATAGTAGTATTTATAGTTCCCAATTATACTAATATTCTTTAATGGACAGAGACTATATTTAAACTTTCATTCCTATGTTACGTTTGATTTAGCGTTGTGGCCAGTTACGTTTTCCCAATAGGCTTAGTGAGTTAGAAAACAAAAATTGAAGGATTTTCTTGAGGAAAATATCATGATGTCATAGCACTTCTATTGTCACAAATCCACTTCTTGATTTAGATAAATATCTGTTTTATATGGCATTGAGGAATTTAACATTTAAACAAAAAAAAAAATTTAGTTTCTTTAAAATGTGTTATCCCCCAGTCAAATACAGCACTTCCAATGTACCAAAATTCATTAAAACAGTTTTACAGGACTTTTTAAAACACTGGCTTTTGGCCCTGAACAAATAAGACCAACATTCTGAAATGTTCTGATAAACAAAAGTTCCTTTTTCTCTATCAGCTCTAAACGTTGTTTGTTGAGAAATGTGTTGAGATACTGAGAATGACAGTAGTGTATTGTGGCTTTCATGAACAGCTGCGAGCAGAATGGTGGTGTAATACATTTATAGCTACAGTAAACTCCAATTGTTGCAGACTCGATGCTCTTTTCCAGCCAATAATTAACATTTTGTAATGCTTAAATGGTGCACTTTTCTATAAATGTATGATAATAATAAAAGGAAATAAAAAGAGGTAGAAAGATTTGAGGTACAGAAGGGCAGATTAGAGTTTTGAATCGAGAAAATCAAACTGCTACTCTCTATGCAGCTTTTTCTGAGAGTATAAACAAGATGGAATCCCATGTAGTAGGTGAGTAAAAGCACTTTTGATCAGAGCATACGGTAGCAATCATTAAATATATCATGTGTGGTGACACTAGGGAAGGCATTGTTCTCCATTCTGCTCAATGGACCATGCTGGAACGCTTGTTTCGTATCTTGAAACCCTTTATGATTGCTGTTAAAGGAGTCAGTACTTTAGCAGTGCCAATGAATCAAGTAAAGTCATCCCATTCATCTGTCTGTTAAAAATAAGATACAGGAGAAAATAAAAACAAATGCAGAATCTAACTAAACCAAAAGTTGCATTTAAAAAAAAAGCCCTTTACCTGTTTGTCAGTGGAATGTGTCAGACCAGAAAAGAAGCAATCTGCATTTTTTTCAGGCTTTATTTTTTTGCCTCTACCTCAGTCTTTGTTGATAAAACAAACTTAATGAAAGCAAAAGTTTTTAAAAGACAAGCTGAGTTTGTCTTTTCAGCAAATATCCACCTGGAAATTTGGCTTTTTGCGAATCAAATGTAGGTTTGTGTGTTACTGTCCTAGTTTATTCTTTAATGTGACCTCGTCCTCCTCCTCTGTAACAATGGCATCGAAAGGAAAACTGTTTCATCTTAATTCCTGAGAACTATCTCAATTGAAGATGAAGCTCTGACTGACAGACTTGAGCAGATCTGTCTAAACTTTTCTTCCAAGTAGGCAGGTCATTGTGTATTCACCCCTCACATACAGAAACCAACAAAAATCTAGCCAAGAAGGACAGGGTATTTTGCTGTGTTTGTGAGTAGAAGAGGATTGCCTGGAGGATTTCCTCATTAAAACCAGTAAAACCAGATCACCAGGCAAACCTGCCTGCAGTTCCAACCTGTAATGAGTGGTTCATTTATTACTGTTAAACAAAACCGTGCTTCCAGATGGATTTCTGAAAGGCAGGAATGAAGAGGTAGCCAGAGTGGATTCACTGCAAGTCTTAGATCACATTCTGCAGAATGTAAGTGGCATCCTGAAACACATGTCCATCCAAGACATGAATTCTGCCTACTTTTTTAGACTTTTGTATATTTACGAGATGTATTTGGAACCTCCTAAGTAGTTGCTGCACTCATCAAAGTTGTGTATGGGCTCTTTGTCCACTTATGTTGTATTTACTTTGCACTGAATTAAATCCAGCTTCTGAGGTGCCCACACTGAAATGTGGGTATGGAAGATTACTAAACAAGGAGAATAAAATTATGTGAATCACAGGGAGGGTGTACCTACAGATGATCTTCCACCCATTTGGTTTTTCACATCTGATACTTTACAGTTGAGAAGAATGGGAAAAGTGGAAAATCTCCTCCTCAAGTTGCCTTGGCACAAAGCATAAAGACTTGCAGTATGTGCCACTGGAGATCTGAACTCAGAAGTGTGTGACCTGTGTCCTGCTATTGTGCAGATGTGTGTAAACCCACCTGGAACAAGTCTAGTTGCACTTTGGCATTTAGCTTCTTCTCCCCTAGTGGTGACAGGGAGTCTATAGATGAGGGTTGGAAATACTGGGAAAAGTAATGACAGAAAGTCACATGGATGACCTGAAGTCATCAAGATCACATCTGGGTTTAGATAACTTTTGAGACTGATGGGAATAATTAGTGCAACGGAGAGAGGCTGGGAAGCAGGAATTTTGATGTGTTTGGATATGGTCTTAACTAATGGGCCCTTCCATTCAGAAAAGAAGAATGCATTTGGAATCAGGGTAAATCTCATTCTGATTTTTTTTTTTTTAATAATTCCAGACTTATAAACAAATACACACAAAAAGTGGTTATGAGCTGATCCATGTCAGTTCATCTGTGCCTTTTATGCTAATGTTTGGAGGAGATGTAAATTTTCTTGTGGTACTTCCAATGTGTTCATTATTGTTTATTCCCACTGAAACTATAGCTCAGAAATGCTTTTGATCAATAGTTGGTTATTTATGCTTCATTACATTCGCGTGTTCAGACTGTGAAGTTTTAAGAAGGACTCCGTGAGGATTTTTTCCTGTGTTTGCATGGTAGTGCTTTAATTAGTTTCTTATTTCAGGCTAGAGTTAAAAAAAAAATCATGATGGCTCTGAGCAGTAATATTGATGTTCACAGTGAATGTAAATAGAAGAATAACAACAAGCACTTTTTTTATTTCTTGATAATCAACAACACACATTGCTAATGCAGACTAGAAGTATACTCTTTAGGAAGTCAGTAAGAAAGTCAGGAAGAAAATGAGTTGCATAAAAATGTTGTGTGGATGTATTAATTCTTACCTTCTGTATTTTGAAGCATTTGCCTAGGAAGAGGAGATAGAATGTAGACTGAAAGTTACTGCGGGTACTTTCAGGATCATAACCTGGCACAGGAACTGCCTGTGCATGCTACTTGCCTTGTATTGAAAAGAGCAAATGCAGCACTCTGCAAGCTTGCTCTATGCCTAAACAAGGATCCACTTGCTCAGTCCTAGAGGTTGATATCTGTGATTCCTTTTGATGCTCAATGCATGGCAAGGGTTGCAATAACTAAAGATTTTTTAGATTTCTCTTCATCTACTGCCTGAAACAACAGCACAATTATTGTTTTACCAATTTGTGGAATATTGTATCTCCTGTAGTTACTTTTACATTGCTTGTTAGAGCTCCCAGATCATAGAGCACCAGATAAGATGCTGTGTAGACTAGGTAATAAATTACATCTATGAGAACTCCCCAATGCTCCCTCTTGATTTCATCTGATATTATAAAGGTGCTTGTTATTAAGATTGTAATAACATAGGAAAGAAAAACATTACAAATGGGCAGAAAATGTGCTTTGGAAAATTGAAGATTGTGTCCAGAATTCACTGAAATTACAGTATTAGGTTCTAAAATTACTGAAATCAATAAACACAAATTAAAGATGGCTCAGAACTTGTCTGGTATCGTCAGATTTCAAAGACTCTAATTTCAGACCCTAATTCTTTGTTAACTCTAGTTCTTGTGGAACTCTTTCCTCTAAGGCTGTATTTGCTAAATAGTTAGGTACACACACAGTTCCTACTGCTTTTTGCATTAGACAACATATATACCCATATGAAATTCACATAAAAGTTAATTCCAGGTTTGGATATAAATCTCTTATTCAAGGACCCACCATTGTGATGTTACAGGGACTCCTTTTAAAACAGGTGTCAGAAAAGTAATGTGACAATACAGGCAATATCTGTACCTGGTAATGTCAGTTTTGGATCAGGACTTGTGTGCTGTGCAGCAACAACAGTAGCGTCTTATATTTAAAATCCCCAAAGAACATAGCTAACGAGAATCAATTCCTTTCTACAACCGTAACACTTAATTTATATCTGAATGTAGGGATCTGTTTAGCTTTAATTTAATTTAGTGCATGTGAAGCATGTTAGATTCACAAGCCTCCAAACTGTAGCTTTACAAGCAAATGTAATTTCCCTATAGGTCACTGCTAGTAAGCTAACCTGAAGGCTCATCAGTTACTGTCAAAACACAACTGACTCTGGGAACAAGACGCAAACCATCTAGTGTTGTGTGCAGTAGGACAGTGTCATCTGCTACAATTATTTTTCAGTAAGTCATTGAATCATTGGGTTTTATAGTGAATCCTTGGATGCAATTAAAATATTCATATCAACTGCGTTGTGTGATGGATTCAGAACTGCTAAGGGACTACCTGAAAAGTGATGCAGATATTGCCTGTTAAGGATGCTAGTTTTAAGTTAGACCAGTGTATCAAACACTAATACAGTGAGTCATTACATTATAGGCCTTACTAGCTAATCATAAACAAACTTCAGCAAGAAGAGTGCAAAAGACATCCAAAATAGTTGTTTTTCAACCATCTGTTTACTGAATAACTCCAGCAGTAGGACTGCTAATGGATTGCAGGCTGATGCTGCATTTTCCACCTTCCAAGGAAAATATTTAGGTTCAAGGGCATTTTTGCAGACTGAACTGCTATGTGTGACTGCATCTCACCAGAACCCTCATTTACCTGGTGACCATAGATTATTTGCTTAAACACTGATTTTGTGTCAGAAGAGAGTTCTTAGCGCTTTCTTAGGCATCCTTGGCTAAAAAGTTGGTTTTAGCAGTTTTTGTTTCACATGGAGCAATGAAGAGGTGGCAGGTACGCCAGAGGCGAAGCACTGTGTGTGCTTATGTGGGTGTAGGGAGAACTGATCCATAATTGCATGTAATGGAGGGGGGTTAATTAATGACAGATATGATTTTCAAAAATTAATATTGTTTATCACCTTGACCGGTGACAGGTTTTGGCTTTTATGACACTGAATCAAAGATGTGCATGGAGCTTTTCAACTTCTCACCCCACCAGATGGAGATGTATTTCTGTCACAGTGAGAGTTATTCCTCAATGTTGGGAGGTGGCATTTACTCCCTTTCTGAGCAAATCTGAGACATCTTTATCAAAACTTGGAGCAGTGTCACCTTCCTCAGCTCCTGTAAAGGCCTTTGCCTTACCAAATCTTCTGGATACCCCAAATCAAGCAGTTTCTGAACACAGTATTTTCTTGATCAATGAAACCAATCATAGTGACTCAGGAACTTGCTGATACCGTCCTCAGAGCAGCTGGGATCTCGAGTCTGGGTCCTTCTGATGCGATGCCTTTTCCTGTCCCTCCACGGACGCTGGCTTCCTGATTCAGCAGCGACTGGAGCTGTGTCTCTGAATCACACTTTCTTTTTGCCATGCAGTGGTGCCTCGTGGCTGTCTTTGTGCTGCTTATCTTTGTGCTGCTTATCATGTGTGGTCTCAGCTGAGGCTGAAGCGTTAGCATCTTTCTGCTGTTTAAAGTTCATGGCTTTTCCCTGGAATTTCCCTTTTGGATTGTAAAGGGATTCTTCCCTGTGGAGAAAAACAGACTTCTTTTGCATCTTGCAAAATACAAAGTGAAACCAAATCAAAAAAGCCTTTGATTTTGAAATTTTAAGTTTTCAAGTTCTCTTTCCAGACTCAGGATTTTTTTATTGGCATATTTTAGTTCCTTTAGTGTTTGCACTAGACAGGTAGCCAGGATTAAAGCATGATTTTCCTGAATGCTTGTTGCTAGTATTTCAAAGAAAATTTTGGGCTGCTGGCAATTTTTAGCTGCCCACTTCAGACCCAAGCCTGTTAATTTATATCCCAAATTATGCAATGTTTCCATCATTGTGTATGCCTTATGCTCGCTGTGCTAAATATGTTATGGAGGGGAGTTAATTAATGTGAGATATGATTTTAAAAAATTAATATTGTTTATTAATAGTAAATATTCAGAATTCTCACCATCCTGATCACTAATGATAATAATCAGGTTCTTCTGCAACGGTCATGGAAACTTTATACAGATAATAACATAGGATCTAGAAATAAGTAGCAAAAATATATATCATAAACTCAACTAACTGGAAGAGAAGGTTCCTGTGATGAATGTACCACTTGTGGTGAATATACTGCTTGCCCACTAGAAGGACTAAAGGAGCTCCTTTCTGCTTATAGCAGAAGGCAATGGTGAATTATAAGAGGCTTTAAGTATTTACTCGCAAAATATCTCCCGACTCACAGGGCTAGCTACAGGTTCAGACAATCTCTGACCTGGTCCTGATCTCCTCTGGATGATCTGTGCATCTCCAGGACTTCCTGTCTTGGCAGAAGACTTTCAGGTGTAGGCAGAATGTCTTGCCATGTGCAGTCTCAGCATGATGTCATGCTGGCTATGCAGGCTGATCACATGGAGGCATTTAGAACCTGTTCCTGGTAAACTGGAGGCAGGCAATTTCCAGGCAGTGGCAAGCAGCAAGCACAAATACGAGACCTACTCGTCTCCTTTTATCAATACAGCCTGAGACTAATGGACCTTTGGATATAGAATAACCAATCAGAATGGCAGTAGCCAAGTTTGACCATATTAGGTGAAGCCATAGGCTTACTTTACCCTTTTTAGAGCAGAACACAGGCCTTGCACAAGGCATACACAAGCTGAGCCTGTGTACCTTGTTTACCACAGGATGCAAACAAGTCTGGGCAAGCCAGAGTCCTTAGACTCAGTGGCTCCAGGTTCTTTGTCCTCTTTCCCATGGTTGCTTCTTCCCATAACAGAAGGAGGGAGAGCAGAAAAACATATCTGGGCAAAACCAGGACATGTATAAGCCCATTTTGGCCTGCTCAGGCCTACCACAACACTGTGACAGAAGGTTTTGTCCAGTCAAAATTAGTTCACTATTTTGTGGTAAGATTGTTACCTAGAATTACAAAATTTCTCTTAAATGTTTTTATGTTTAATCATTCACCTGACAAAATACAAGAGATTTGTGCATTATTAAGTGGGGAAAAGACCACAGAGGAAGGGCATGAGGTATTGCACTTGGCTGCTGGGAGACCTCTGATTGTATGCTGTGGTCTTAGCTGCTGAATGCATTGTTGACATGAGCATTTGATGTGAGATCTGTAGCTCCATGCTTCCTTTCTCTCACAAAGACCATCGTTGTCACGACCATTTCCTATTTATGCAGTTTAGGATAAATGCCTCAATTCTCCTTTTTATTTGTTTTCCAGCTACTGAAATGCTCCAAGGTTTTGAAGTAATTCAGGAATATCCCTATAGACAGACAAAGATTTCTCTCAAGCCAATGTGAGTTTTGCTTCAGTTGGGGATAAAATGTTTTTCCAGAGATGGTAGACTGCTTATGTAAAATATAAAAGTTTCTCTTTCTATTTTAAGTATTGTGGCATGGTAGACTGAAATCTACTTGTATGCTATTAAACAACCCATCTTTGTCAGATAGGGAAATGATACCTGCTTTAGGATAATATATGTTCTTTGCTGGGCATGTTTACGCTTGGAAATTATCTTGCGGTATCCATGCAATGAAAATTTATGAAAGGTACTAACATATTTCTTGCTATATATTTTTTTCTGAGCACACTTTCGTAACTTTAGCATGGTTTGAAAACTATTTCTTGCCCACAGCCAGCAAGAAACAATGATTTCATATTTCCCAAAGTGGAAACCAGTCAACAGCATTCCTTTTTATTGCAAAGAGGGGACACAATAATAAAAAGACATTTGCTGGTGGAATATTGCCAATAAAGTACAATAATACATTAAAACAGATACTTAAAGTTGAAATTTATGAGTTTGTTTTTCTGTGCCATTCAACGTATTTTCATATGTTAACATCAAAATGCAGACTCTCAGTGAAACCTTTAATAATAAAAACAGCAGCCGTCAAAAGCAAGCGGAGAATTTAAACTTTTGATCTAAGGAGTTTATCTTGTGATTTTGGTGGAGGTTTTCTTCAGGTTCAATTTTATTTTCTTATACTTTTTTTTCCTAATAAAATATTCATCGGCTTGTTCCTTCATATACCTGTCAGTGGAGATCTCAGGCCAATAATGCCTGTGTTCTGCCCCTTCTCTTTGCAGAAGATTAATTTGGTAAATGAATGTTTCATTTAGAGAATAACAAAACTAATCAAACTGAGGACAGAATTCTTTGTAATGAAGGCAAACAGCTTACATATTCTGTCTGTATACAGCACTCAGATCATAACTAGCTCGCACATTTTCTGAGTAAAATTATCCAGTACAGCCTCTCTTTTTCTTTTATGAGATCTTTTGGTATTTAATAAACCATATTTGTACTGAATAATTGCAGAAACAGTTACTTAGAGCAATCCCAATCAGGCAGTGCAGGTTGTCTAGCAGTTCTATGGAGTCACCATTTCATTTTCCCTGTTGTTACTGAAATCTGGATCTAATCCCGTTTGTCAGACCCCACGGGCACATGTGTGCATGCACATACTGTGCAGCATTCAAGACTGAAGGGAACTGCTTCAGGACCAGGAATGTCAGGTAGGGTCATGCTATTGAAGACCTCAGCAGTTTAATCATTGCCAACCACTCTGTATGGCCAAAGACATTGTGTTGTTTCTAATAGGCTTAGAAAACCAGAAGGTAAATTTCTTTTTATTACTGCATAATGGCATCTGGAGACTTGTGAGAGGCATAATTAGGTTCTAGAAAAATTAGTTTCAGATATCAAGCTGGCAAAATCTCATGATCAAAAAGATAATGACTATATTTCAATCTGCAGAACCTCTGTTTATAGAGGGCCAAATAACGCCACTGATCTAAACCACATCTCCTGTTGACTTCCATCTGAGCTCTGTGCAAGCACTGAAGAGAGCATGTAGCCTAAGACTCCTCATGGAGGAAAGTGAGACAGGCAGAATGTTCATATTGCCCCCACCCAACTGGTGCTGTTTGAAAAGGTGCATGCAGGAGAGCTAAAAATAGTCAAATTAAGCTGTAGTTTTGCATTTGTATGAATTTAATCTAATTTGAAGGTGCAGGAAAACATCTTCACAAAAAAATAATGTTGCATTTTTTTAATGTATTTGTTTAATATGAAAATTAATCAAAGGCAGTTCACAAGGCTTGTGTTCAGTTATTGGTGAGCATACCTGGTAGTCTGGGAAAGCAGTTTTGGAATGTTTCAGTTGCTTGGCTTAACCTTAGTACATCTGCACATTGAAACTTATGATGAATGTTACATCTCAGTAGGATCCAAGCATTAGATACTTCAAGATTTTATTAAACTTTCAGAATTTGTTAATAGGTAAATGTGGCAACAAACTGCAGATCCATAGGAGTATTTTTGAAGGACTGTGAGAGTATTAAAGAGATGACAGGGGTTTTTTCTGTTGGAGAGTCAGATGAGGCAGAGGAAAAACATCTTCTGGTGTGTTTTCAGATCACATTAGAACAACTAAGAGACATCGTTACTCTTGAAACCATAACTGGCACTTTTGTTTATACACTATTGAGGGGAGAGAGGCAAATGAACAGACCTCCAAGATGTTACTTGTCTAGAGTATTCTGTGAAGCAAAAGTCAGCGGTTTTAGCTGTATTCACAGCATCTCTTTGTGGTTTGGTCTAGGTAGATAAAAAAGAAGAAAAAAACCCAAGCCAACCAAAACCCATCATGTGTCATTGCAGTTGCTGCTACAAGTGTTCTGTTATTTCCCCTTGCAGAGTTCAGTGTGGTAGTAGGGACAGTTTCACATCTGTTTATAAGCAACAATAAGGCTGCACTTACGTGCAGTAAAAAAGCGAGAAAAAATACAACACATCATAACTTGCAGGCAACTCAAGGTTATTCTCCTCGTTTTTTCCTCACTCCTGATACTATTCAAATCTACATTGTACCAGATAAATTCCTAACAACAAAATAAGTTAAATAGCTTTGCTTTAAACTATGAATAAATGCAAAATAAGTGGTTTATTAAATAGTTCGGTAATGATTACTACCTGAATGTGGCTGATTTTTCAGAGTGGTACTCTTACTAGTACATTTGGTATTTTTGGTTTTTATGTCACTAGCAATTTTCTCTTCTTTGCTCTACTTATGTTCCACAGAGAACATATTTGAAGAAATTCTGCATTACTTGCACATTTCTGTTGTTTTGGGGGTTTTTTTGTTGTTTGTTTGGTTGGGTTTTTTTGTTTTGTTTTAGCTCTACACTTAGAAGATCCGAATGAAACCAGACAAGAAACTGAAATTGTTAAATACTGCAGGGTGGGGAAAAAAAAATGTAAGGAATACTTAATAATCCTCAAGAGATTGGAAATGGTGACAAGTCAAGTTCATGGTTATTCCTCGCTAAACGATTCAGGGTAGTAGGCAAATGAATTGCAAAAGCTAGAGGTAGTAACAAATGTCATAAAGGACATAAGAGAGGATACTGTCAAACTCGCCAGTTCTTTCAATCAGATTAATACTGGTTTATTTTCAGGTTACTGTTTTGCAGTTCTTAGTACAGAGTTAGATGGAATTGCAAATAAGATGCACTGACACATACTGGTTGCACATCATGGGGGAAAAGTTAACATTATTGAATACTTTATGATAATATCTGCCTGTAGACCTGTAAACTCTTCTACTGCCATCAGGAGATTTGTACTTGATGATTTCTCTGCACCTTAGGGCAAGATAAGCCCATGAACTGGGCTTTCTACAAGTCAGGGATGCCAGGGGACTGCATATAAGGCTGTAGTTAACGCAGAGTCAGAAAATGTGTTTTTTGCTCTCCCTGATTTTCTTGGAGTTAGTTAAAAGCAAGAATTCGGAGTTATATTGTAGGTGACTGCTAGTGACCTACAACTGGTCTCTATAAGTGTGCTCAAGTAGAGACTCAAGAAGATTAGGGCATATTTTCAAATGGCACCAGCGTAAGTTCTCCGTGTTACTCTAATAGCCATAGTTTCATTGAGTAATTAGAACTGTGTTGGTTAGCCTTGCTAAATCTGTTTTTATGTTGAGAAGGGAAGTGTATTATGCCAGATTGACCATTCTAGACAAGATATTCTGAGTCTTACTGTGGTCTTCATAAGCAACTGCCAATCTTAAAGACATCTGTAGTTCCTTTCTTAGACACTGGGATGAAAGTGAGCATTCAGAAGCAGCAATGGGAAAGGAAAAAATCTACTTTGTTAGGTAAAGAATCTCCAAGGATTGAGGGTGTTTATGTAATTTGTACCTCAGTAAATATCTATATCCATCATCAGTACCAACCACCAACCTTCCAATTATAATGAGCAGTATCACTAAAGAACCAGTTTATGTGTGCATAGAAATCACTTTTACTGAGTAAGGCCATCTTGACCAATACAAGATTGGGACCACTGAGAAAGAGAAACTTAAACTCCATTCTGAACTCATCCTATCTTGTCATCTTTTTGAAACTGAATTTCTTTTTAAAATACTTTCCACTGGAGGCTTTCTGTACATGACAAAATTATGCTAGAGTAAATACAGATGGAATTTCAATCTGCTTCATTAAAATGACTGCGATTTGTGTAAGGAGCTCCAATCTATTCAAACCTGACTTGATAGTTTAGATTCCCTTACTGAGATATAGGTCAGATTTAAATTAATAAGTCGTGGCTGCAAAGTTCTTAATTAAAATGATACAGTTTTGTGAGTAGACAAGCACTCTTTAATTCATATTGAAATGGGAATATCTTCTTTCTATCAGTAAAAATCTACTTGTAAAGGTGTCAGAACAAATTAATTCCTGTAATTAATATTAGTGACTTAATTAAATTACCAAAAATTATAAATCTGACCTGTCAGCCACAACTACCTTCAATTATTCAGAGAAAAAATATTTTTGGGGTGGCTGTTATGTTTTCTGTTTACTCATTGAATAACAAAAATCTTACTGAAAAAATAAAACAAATCTTTTCACATTATGAAATTATTTCCTTCAGGTGGGGTTTGATTCTCCACCACTGCTCTGCAGTTTTTGTGATACACTGGCAGGGGGAACATTGAAATGGCTCTGCATGACACTTTTAAGAATGCAATGCCTTTTCCTACCCATTTGCCATTCACACAGCACCAGCATAAAGACTGAAATAGTGTGATGACAGGTGGGATGAGATCCTCAGGCACTCTGATCTCCTCATGCTGGAAACCTGAGAAATTTCGATGAAGATGTTCGTGCCATGCCATTGCAAGCGAGAGGTACATTCTGGCCTGCTTTGCATAGGTGTAATGTGCTGCTTATACAATACACTGAGGGCAAGAGATAAACAGCACCACAGTTTGGGGGATTTACTTATATTCTACTAGAATTCTACTTCACACAAGTTCCTGAGTCACCTTCAGAGGTATTGTACTGAATATAAAAATTATTGCTAATCTCCATACATTTCTTCAGCAGGCAGAGGCAATAAAACTCAGGTTGCTATTCCTTNCCTTCTCTTTCTCCTTTGTCCTCTGCAGAGCTACTTACAAGTACAGCTGGGAAATAATATGATGTCTGGTCTAAGAATATATTGTGGAATCCACTTTTTATCCCAAGAAGACTTTTTTATTTCTTTGCAATAACTTCCCTGGTAGGCACAGTCTCGATTCATTATGGACGCACAGAGGAAGGGGATTGTGTGAGCCCCTAGCATGACTCCTGCTATTCTTTTGTCTCTTCCTCTTGCTCTAAATAAGTACAAACAACATGTAGACAAGACAAAACCTCAGCAGTGAACAAAAGCTGCCTGCATGTTATCCATCAGTATTATTTAAGTAGGACATGCTGGGCTGTTCATGATACACTCATACTGTAAGTGATAAGCTATAACGTATGGTATTCATTTACTTCTCCATTTCAACAGTAATAAAGCAAAGACAATAAATTTTCCTGTTTGTTCTCTGACCCACTGTTCTTGGGTTAAGCAGCATGTTTTGTCTACATTTGTCAGTTGTTACAAGCTTCTAGCTGCTGAGAACTAGGGTATTGATGAACCCTGGAAAATGGAGCCTTGAATAATGTATAAAGCATTAAACATGCAACCGTTTCACTGGGAAAAAAGGGGGGAAAAGTGTATTATATGTTTTCTCTGTTGTAGCTCCTTCATTTACAAAACATATTTGTCAAGTCTTTTGCTAAGAATAATGCCAGGATGCAGTTTCCCATCATTCTTGTTAATGGGACTGTCTTAGTGTTACAGTAAACAACCATAAGTCTTGTGTCTCAGCCATTGTGCTGCACGCTTAGTTTTTTCAGCTTCCAATTAAGGGTATTTTAAATTTGCTGTCTACAGTCCTAGGAGTGGCTGTGCAGTTTCTGGTCTTGCACTAGGAAAGGGACACTAAGAAAAAGGGTGTTTTAAAGGGCAAGGACATACTTGGAGGATTGCTGTGTGACTGAAGTACCTGTATTCTTTAAAAGCACAAAGCTTATCCCCACCTGTTACAGCAATTTATTACTAAAAAAGCAGTACTGCTTCACGTGTTTTAGCAAACAGAACTTTCTGTCATATTCGTGAGACCAGAGTCCAAGACTCTGGTGGCTCTGAATCAATGCAGCTGCATTAGCTTCAGTGGAATGGTGCTGATTTATATCAACTGAAGCTTTGGTTTGTTACATGCCTCCAAAAGAAGAAGAATTTATCAGAGCAGTGGAACATTGCTGGATTTGATTTAGCCCTCATTTGACGTGCCACAGAATTTCCTGTTGCACTGGGAAACTTCGGTTAACATGTGAAGATCTTATTGACATCAGATCTGAATTGCCCTCTCATTCTGTCCAAGTTTGGGAGCTTTTGGTGAACTCTGTGGAGGACAGTCATGGTGCTGCCATTTGTCCTGTCTCAGTTCTGTAGATAAATGAGAAATGTGATGTTTAGAGCTGACAGTCTCTTGCCATAAGGACTAAATTCATGAGCAAATTCAAAGATCTCATTTGAAAAGGGGGAATTTACTTTCTGCTTATAGGTGTGAGTTTTCTAATGTTAAGCATTTCACGATTTAGTGCGGTCACCTCTTAAGAATGCTTCCTTATCTTGCTACATGTAGGTTTCTGCACATAAATCCCATACAGAGAGATCCGGATGCACTGAGATGAGAATATAGCCCATCAATATCCTCACACCTGACACTCCTGAAAGCCTGAAGAACTGTGCAGAGATGCAGAATCCATGCATGCACATATTTGGCTGCAAGACTCCTGTTAGCTTTAATACAATCCAACAGCTAAATCCCTGCACATTCTACTAAACATTTGCCCCTACATGTGTGTCTCCTCAGCAAATTATTTGTCAGAAGAGAAGCAGAAATGTTATGACACTAGGAGAGGAATGTGCATGTAATTGAAGGCAGAAGTATAAAAATGTATAGAATGTGAATAATCTTTTCCACTTTTCCTGGAGGTCCTCACTGTTCTACAGATGTGATAAAGAAACCCCCATTGGAGCAGAATATCTGCTTCACCTAGGCAGCTAATGGGATCAGTACACAAATTATTTTGGCGGGATTATTCATCAAGAAAACAGGTGGTGTTATTAAAACACTTCTAGAATTCATTGCTATATATACCCTGTTTTACTGGTGAATTATTTCAACTAAACATGATCAGTATGGTTTCTCCTAAAGGTGAATGTGATGGCTTTAGAGTGTTTTTTATTACATTTTTAGGATGAGTTCTTTTAAAGCAAAATTATTTTCCAAAGCCGAGGTTTTCTCTTTCTGTTGCTGTTCAGTGTATAACCTTCTGACGGTCATGCTGGGGAATATCCCCAGTGGTAACTTTGCAAAGCTCTGTGGGTTTTGGCATTGTTTATTAGCTTTTGAAGAGATTAGCTCTCTGTTTTTTGATGCCTGAAGGCCATTCTTTTTAGATTAGGTGAGGCTTCCTTCTCCTGCACTATGGGTGATTTCATTGTTCTGAGGAGGAGTGCAGCTTTATGGCACTTTAGCATGCGGGTGTCTGTGAAAGGTTGCTGTTTAACCTCATGACTTCATTACCAGACTCCATCACACCTAGCATCTCAGGATATTGTCAGTCTATGATTTTGAATCTCTGGCATTACTTTCAGGTTTTGATTTACTGACTATGTTCTTAACATGAACCTTGCTAGTTTAATTCTCATCAGTGCTGCTGTCCACAATTCATCTTCTGAAGAAAATTATGGATCCACTGAAAAGCAGGAGGAGATATATAATTCAAGAAGTTTTCAAGATTCATTTTCAGGAAGATGAAGTGTCAACCACATTATATGCTGAGTAGGGTTCTTTGAACAGTAACAATGCCACCTGCAGCACTAAACATGTATTATGAATAAATGTTTTATTGCAAGCAAGCTGGGAAAAGAAATGGTCAATCACTGTTGCCATGTCTTTCCCAGCAGAATAAAGATTCTTCTTTTGCAGGTGTAATGACTTCTATAAAGAAGTACACACTAATAGAGAACTGGGTTCCATTTCTGTGACTCTCAGACATTGACAATAGGTAGCACAGTCTATGCATTACTAGAAGAGATAAATAGAAAATACCTAACTACAATGCTGTGTAAGAGCAGAAAGGAAATTTGCACTGCTGCAGTATGCATGATTAAAGTGGTACAGTCTCCGGAGGGAATATACAAGGGTACCAGTAGGTGCTGCTACTGACTATCAATAACGGCAGAATAACGTGTTCAGTTCTCCATCCTACCATGTAATTAAATTAATAGTGGCCCAGCTTTACATCACTGATGTTGTGCAGTAAAACAGAATATGATGGAGGAAATGCTGAGCATTTAATTTCAAGCAAGAAGCTACAACCAGTGACAGGATTGGATGGAGAAATAAGAACAGGGTGAATTCTGGGCTTGCTCTGTACATTAAGTTGTTGAAACTATTCCCAGCAAAGCCTGAAGAAGAATTTGGTCTACAGTAAAACACTTGGAAAACTCAATAATTATACTACTGTCCTGGCATTTTATATCTATCTTATTCCACCAGTTTCAACACACTCTATTAATGTAAATCAAGTGTGGGAAAACATTCTATTCTGAAGAATAGACGCCTCAACACTGGCTTTCTTTGCCACCCAAGCAGTGTGCCCAAGTGGTAAAGAAAGCAAATGGCATCCTGACTTGTATTAGAAATGCTGTGTCCAGCAGGAATGGGGAGGTGATTGTCTTCTTGTGCTCTGCTCTGGTGAGACCGTGCCTCAAGTATTGTGTTCAGTTTTGGGCACCCCATTACAAGAGGGCTGTTGAGGTGCTGGAGCCAGTACAGAGAAGGGCAATGGAGTGGTGAAGGGGCTGAAGAATAAGTTTTGTGAGGAGCAAGTGAAGGAGCTGGGGCTGTTTAGACTGAGGAAGTGGAGGCTGAGGGGAGACCTCATCTCTGTCTACAACTACCTGAAAGGACATTGTGGAGAGGTTGCTGATGGTCTCTCTTGACAGGTAATTAGTGATAGAACAAGCGAAAATGACCTCAAGCTGCAACTGGGTAGATTTAGGCTGGACATTAGGAAACAAGTTTCTACAGAAAGACTGTTCAGGCATTGAAATGGGCTGCCCAGGAAGGTGGTTGAGCCACCGCTCCGTGGATGTGTTTAAAAGTCATTTGGATGTGGTGCTTGCAGATACAGTTAAGGGTGATTTTTTGCAGATATAGTTAAGGGTAGGAATCTTTTTTTTCCTTTTTGATCCTGAGAGAAAATGAGAAATTGAGAATTTCATATCAAATCATCAAAATTCTGTTCAACAATTGACTTCTAAAACCCATTAACTTTCCAGATTTTTGAGCTGCTCAATAATTTGTAACAGGTAAGGTACCTTATAATCTTTTTCTTTGCCTTCACAAATTGCTTGGGAACACTTTAAGAGGCTTTCAAAAAAACTCTTGGATAAGAATTATTTTATTACTCTGATTTTTTCTGACCTGTGGCTTGTCTGTAAAGAGTGTGTGAACACTCAGTGAAATACTGAGTGGAGCTTGGAAGAGCTTTTAATAGAGAAAATTACACTATAGGCTGTGAAAGGAAAACATGGTGATGTTTATTTCACTCATACGCTTGCTGAGATGTTTAAAAGAAGAAACCAAAACATAGATAAGTCACACTCTGGGGCACAGCATCTCGGTTTAGCAGCTTCTGGCTCTTTCTCCTCTCTGCTGAGTAATCTCATTAATCACTTTTCTTTTAACCCCTCTGGCCNCTAGTCTGGGTCATTTTACAAAGTGTGGGGGGGCGGGGAACTCCCAAACCTTCATATCTCATCATAAGAAGGACACAGAGATGCTGGAGCAAGTACAGAGGGGTGCCACAAAGATAATCCAAGGGTTGGGACATGTCTGCTGTGAGGACAGGCTGAAGGAGCTGGACTTATTAAACCTAAAAGAAGAGAATACTCTGGGGTGACCTTAGAGCTGCCTTCCAATACCAGAGTGGATCCTACAGGAAGGCTGCAGAGGTACTTTTCGTAAGGGTATATGGTAGCAGAGCAAGAGTCTTAGTTTTAAGCTGAGGGAGAGTAATTTCAGACTGGATTGTAGGAAGAAGTTCTTAAATACAAGGGTGGTGAGACTCTGCAACAGGCTGCCCAGGGACGTTGTGGATGCCTCTTCCCCGGTGGGATGTTCAAAGCCCTATTGGATGAGGCCTTGAGCAGCTAAGTCTAGTTAAGAGTCATCTCTGCTCACATCAGGGAGGTTGGAGCAGATGGCCTCTAAGGTCCCTTCCAACCTAAGCAGTTCTATGATTCTTTGCAGAAGCAGCTGTGCAATGTTTTTCAAAGAATTTGCTACTTTCTCAAATTCTGATGGAATTATTATCTATCTATAAAAATCATTGGAAAGATAAATGAGAAGTGACTGAACCAAACAAGAAGTATAAATGCACAACAATTTGTTTTTTAATGTAGTTGGAAACATTTCTTTACATCAAGCTTCCAGAATTTCTCCTGGGTGCTTTTCCTTTCCCCTCATATTTTTAAAACTAATCAACTTAGGACACAAATGATGACTTTTGGAAAAGCTAACACTTGGTTTGTGTATAACAATTGATCAGGAAAAAAAATCATCTTCCCATGTCTTTTAAGGAAGGTGAATTTTAATGCAGCTATGATTGGTTTTGTCATTCACTTGAGATCAAATAAAAACATTGATTACATGAGCAATTCTTCCTTAATTGAGCACCTCCATCAAAAGTGCCTGTTAATTCTTAGTAAACAATTTGTGGTTCTTGGTACTTTCTCATTCAAAACTGCTAGATGAGAATGAACTTTTAGAAACAATCCAGAATCCATTTGTCAGGATAATAACAATTCTCTGTAACAATTCTTTCTGCCTCTTCTCACTCCCCCTACCCACATTAATTATAATGCTCAAACAGAACAGAGCTTGATTCCCTTTTTTATTAAGGTTGTTTCACTCTATTATTGATTAAGCTTATTTCCCATGATAAATAACCTTCCTGTCAAAAAATGATTTATGAAAGCCAGTGGTCTTTCTTTTTCCAGTTTGCTTTTCCTGTGGTTACATATTACACATTATCTCCTGCTGACTGGTTTGGGCAGTCTTTGAATCTACAATTACTGGTCCTTATTAAGAGAACTGAATTTCAGTGCTGTAAAAGGCTTGGAGATTTATCAGGTGAATCATTGGATTTTAAGTTAGGAACAGAAGTATCTTCCTGGTACATAGCCTTGTGATATGCTTTTGAATCTTCCAAATGTTAATAAAGTCACCCTTGTGGGGATCAACTCCTGGGAGTTAACTTTTAAATTTGTTTTCTGGAATATAACAACCATTGACTACAAAGCCAAGCAAATGACAAAAAAACCCCAACAAACAAACAAAACCAAAAAAACCAAAAAAAACCAAACAAAAAACAACCAAACAAAAACCCAATACAAACAAACAAACAAAACAAGCAAACAAAAACCCCTCCAAACCAATCTGCAGTTGAAATCACACATTTCTGGAATGCTAGCAATCCGCTTTGTATGGCAGTCTTTCTCTTTCAGCCATATGTATTTCACTGTGTATGTGTGTTAGAAGACAACAGTTTTGTTTTGCACAGCTCTTGAGAGAGAGTAAGTGTGGTTTTGTTTTGATATATTTGGTTCTGTTATGTCAACAAATCTCTTGTCTTTAGAATTAAGATAAAATGTGAGGTCTTGTATTTTTTACTAAGTGGAAAAACTGGAAAAGATAGAGGATGGATCTAAATGTTTTATTGCACAAAATGCATCCTGTTTATCAATGAAAACTGCACATGGTTTATGTCTTGACTATACAAAGAGCTGAGCTCCTTTCCAGGCAGTACCTTGTCCAAAACCTCTCTTGTATACCTTTCATTCACCCTCTAAAAACAAAGCCTTCATCAGTGTCTGGGTTTACTCTGCTGCTTTTTTTTTTTTTTTCTTTTTTTTTCTTAATTACACCTGTGTTTTCTGTTTTCTGTGCATGCACTTCCAAATATATGGATATTTTAAACACACATCAAGACAAACAGCTCAAGTCCAAGGGGAATGCAGCTTGTCCTCGGCTTGTGGGATGGTGACTGTCTCTTGTTCTGTGCCTGGCACTGCAGGATCCTGATCCATGAGTTAGTTTTCTCTTTAACAGTATAATAGAAATGGTCTTTAAAAACATTTTATAAAGGAATGTCACTGCTCTTCAAAAATCCTGCAGCAGGCTCACTGTACAAGCCCAGCTTTAGGAACTTTCTCACATAGTTCACATTGCAATTCTCTGTAAGTAGATACTGCATTAACCAGACATTAAAAAAAAAAAAAAAAAAAAAAAAAATTACTCTAATAAACCCTTCAAGNNAAAAAAAGATTACTCTAACATACCCTTGAACAGTCTTATGAAAATCCTACTGCTTATAAGTGAAAAAGCATAAAGCAAACTAATATTGTCATTGCTTTAATTCTCAGTCTTTGTTCCTTCCAGTCAGGGCTCTTAATAGAAACTAATGGTAACTACATAACCAGGATATTTTCCTTTCTGCATCAGTAGCAGAATTAGAGTCCTGAAAAGATAATAGGCTGGCATTTGATGTTTTTAATACCCGAAGCCAGCTTCAAAGAGAATGAGTCAATGTCACAAACCTAACAAATCAGAAGAGACAAATACTTTTTACCTGTAGAAGCTCTGTCCTCAGAATTACTTCTGATAAGAAACATTTTACAAATGTGATATTTCTTTCTCCTTGTATTCTGCTTACCTTGCAGGAAAAAAAAAAAAAAAAAAAAAAAAAAAAAAAAAAAAAAAAAAGGTCATTTTTCTTGTCTACTGTTGTGGTGCCATAATATTTCAACTCTCACAAATTCTGAAAGAACTACTTGATCCTGTGACAGGTGATAAAATCAAAGGGGCCGATAAAGGACAGTGCTTTCTTGCATTCTTTTAGAGAGTGATTTCTCTTAATGTGGTATTCGCTGCTTGTGGACAGCAGGTCCCTGGATTTCTGACATCACAGGCTGTCCTCAGTGTCAAAGATGTTTCTGTTCTCACATTTTCTGCAGTAACTGAACTCCTCAGAGCTCATCATTGCATTATCCTTGTTTGAGAAATGGGCAGCTGAAGTACAGTGAGTCCAGCATTACAGGTAGCCTTTAGAAAAAAGTAGGAGCTGAGTCAGCTCAGGCTCTGGTCCTGCTCTCTGACACAGCCTGAGTGGTGGGATCTTTGTTGCCTGAAAGCACTGTAACAGCTCTGTGATCGATGCTGAGATTGAGCTGCACACCAACCTCCTCAATAGTCCTTTTCTGGGTAGCTGAATTTAGTAAAGTAATTAAAGTAAATTAATTCTTGAGTGCGAGACAGTTATACTCAAACCTCAAAATTTCTGAGACTGCTATCTGCAATAATTAACAGCTGTTAATTTCAAATATAGAGCCTTGTTTCTCTGAAATTAAAATTAAGGGTCTTCATGTGCCCTGAGTTGCCACATGGCTGGGGAATGTTCTGTAGAAAGGGAATATTCTGTAGAAAGGACCTGGATTATACAGACAAACTCATAACCAATTAGGGAACAGTGCAATGCTTATTAAGCAACCATACCTAAATTGTGTTTCAATACAGTAGGCTATTGACATTTTAAAAAAATAAGAATGTGGAACACATTTAATTTTACCTCCTCATTCAGGTTCAACTCCTAAAGAAGTTATTTCATCTGTACTCATTTATTTCTTCTTTTTTTCTTTTTTCTTTTTTTTTTGTTTTTGTTTTTGTTTTTGTTTTTGTTTTTTTTCATCTCTTTAGAATGTTGTAAACATGACTTGTTGCAGTCACTGCTGGTCTGGAGGGAGATATGAATCAAACACTGAATTGTGAGATTTAAAGGACCAACTCTGTAACGTTCTTTAAGAGCTTAAAGCCCAGTGGAAGAGAAGACTATGTATGCTTAAACCATCTTGTCTCACTCCTGATTGCAGAGTACCTGGGGGCTGGGAAGGCCTCAGGCAGTATCCTGGATGTTCCTGGTGTCCTTTTGGAGGCACATTAATTTTCCCTAGTGATCCTATGCTCCATGCAGTAGCTCTGGACCTACTGTCAGCATCATAGAATTGTCAGTGTTGGAAGGGACCTCAAGGATCATCTAGTTCCAACCCTGTTGCCATTGCCCACCTACGCTAGATCAGGTTGCTCAGAGCCCCATCCATCCCGGCCTTAGAGACCTCCAAGGATGGGGCTTTCACCACCTCCCTGGGCAACCTGTCCCCGTGTCTCATCACCCCTCATGGTGAAAAACTTCTTCCTTCCTGCCTATCCTGAAACTTGAGTGTTGACTGCTCTGTGTCTTTTTTTTTTTTTTATCTTCTAGAACTGGATCTGAAAAATAAGAAATTTTGCACATTTGGCAGGGCTAGGGATGTTGCATGGTTTGTAATGCACATTTATAAAGCAGCCACTTGAGGCCACACAGGAATAAAGCCATGCATGTGAATCTGGACTTGTGACTGCTCCTGCAGTTCTCTCATTTTCAGATTCATTATTGCTAGCTAAGAAACTTTGTCATGGTTTCACCCTTTTAGTGAACATAGATCTTTATCTTCTAAGTGGATCTGTTCTTGTCCAATTCAGATCTTCCCTGGGTTTATTCATTGCTCACGTGTGATAAATCATCTCTTGACAGTGAAAGCACTTATGCCTCTAAGCATTCTGAAATCACAACTGCAGAAATAGCCTGATAGCCTTGAAATCCTGAGGACTGATAGATCCATTTTGGTTTTTTTCTTAGAAGCATGGATAGAGTTGAACAGAGAGAGGAATTCAATTGCTTCTAAACTTTCAATTTGAGGTAAAACCTCAAATGACGTTTATAGTCACTTTCTCTCTCCCTTACACTAAGGCAGTCCATCTGGTGGGTTTCGTAGAATTTCAGATCTTAAGAGTTTCTTGTCTGCCTAAGATTTGTGTTTTCTTAAATGCTGTCAACAGCACAGAGCCAAAAATCTGTATTATAAATGGCATTCACAGTCTTACCAAAGCAGAAATAAGAAACAGATCATTATACTCTGTGGTTTTCTCTTCCCAAAATCAATTTTGTTTTTTAAATCATGTTTAGATCATTCTTTTTCTACTGTGCTATATTTCTGTGACATCTGCCATAAATATCTCTTTCCATTTTAGTAGGAGGTGTAACATCCAAAAGAGGAGCTTGATATTTCAGAGGCACTGAATTGTTCTCATTTCCAGAAAGAACCATGCTAGGAAGTAGTGCTCTGATCAGTTGAAGTGTCGAGTGCTAGAGTTTGAACCATAAAAAATGACTACAGAGGAATCAAGAGGCTCTGCAGAGACGTTGGAGGTGTAGGGTGTGTACACCAATACTCCACAAAATTGTCAGTGGATGTATTGAATTCAGTATTTAAAAAAGGCTTGTCCTTCTACAAAGAAATAGGAAGATACTGCCTAAGGTATCACATTCTGGCTCATCACCATGTGATATGCAATGATTATTATTGTTCTGCTTAATCGGTCAGATTTGAATTGAATTTTTAATCTCTTTCTTTTTTCTTTTTTTTTTTTTAATTTTAATAACTGGATTGATTTAATGTTCCTGATATACTGCATCCAGAACCTTCAAAAATCTATCAGTCTGAAAAGAATTAAGTCAATCATCTGGAAAGATCTTGAAAATGGTTAGCACTGAGTGGTCACCTGAAAGTTATTGCTGTGTAAAAGAAAGAGCTTAAGCCTTGTCACCTCAGAACCTGCAGAAAACCATCCTTCCTTGCCTCCCACAGCTCTGGGGAGATTGTAGTTGCAGGAGTTAGTCCAAAATATAAATGAGTGAGGAGAATACTGCATCAGGACTTGTTTTATCTTAGAATTATAGAATGGTAAGGTTGGAAGAGACCTCAAGGGTCATCTGGTTCCAACCCCCTGCCATAGGCAGGGACACCTCCCACTAATACAGCTCACTCAAGGCCTCATCCAACCTGGCCTTGAACACTTCCAGGGAGGGAGCAGCCACAACCTCCCTGGGCAACCTGTACCAGTGCCTCACCACCCTCGCTGGAAAGAACTTTCTCCTAACATCCAGTCTAAATCTTCCCTCTGCCAGTTTAAACCCATTGCCCCTTGTCCTGGCATTGCAAGACCTTGTCAATAGTCCCTCCCCAGCCTTCCTGTAGGCCCCCTTCAGATACTGGAAGGCTGCTATAAGGTCTCCTTAAAACCTTCTCTTTGGCCTGAAGAGCCTCAACTCTCTCATCCTGTCCTCATAGCAGAGCTGCTCCGGCCCTCTGATCATCTTTGTGGCCCTCCTCTGGACCCGCTCCAACACTTCCATGTCCTTCCTGTGCTGAAGGCTCCAGAACTGCACACAGTACTCCAGGTGGGGTCTGAGGAGAGCAGAGTAAAGGGGCAGAATCCCTTCCCTTGCCCTGCTGGCCACGCTTCTTACTTAAATTTTCTTGCTTAAGTTTTGTGCAAAGTAAGATAGACTTATCTGAGAATTGTGTTGCTATCCTTGGAAAGGATAGTTGTTTTGGGTTGGAAAACTTCTTGAACACCTATCTGTCATGTGACAAATATTTATCGTTCTATGTTTGTACACTCATGCTGATTTCCCTTTAAAATGCTTTGACTTAATAGTACTGAACATAAGACTATTCCAAAGGAAATTCTCTAAAAGTAAATAAACAAGTCAGTTCCCTACTCTCCACCTTTTGAGATAATTTCAGCACATCAAATGTCAGGTCATCAGGTATTTAAATAGAAAATACATGGGATGGAGGAAGAGAATTTACTAGCCACTTCAGATGTACTTGGTAGTTTTATTATGCAGGTATTTCATTGTGGCTGTGAACAGTTTTACACAACAAGGAGTTTACAGATATTCTTTTCAAAGTTTGAACACCATATTTGTCTCCTTGACCATACATATTAAGGGGGATAACTCTACAAAGAACTCTGTATATCCTTTCTAGAATGCCTCTTCTCTCTTTCAGATACATTTAGGGGCTTATTTGTTCAGCTTTGAAAGAGCAGAGCAGGACCCTTCAGGAGCAGGGAAACAGTGAAACAGGTGATGAAAGAGACCAGAAAGACAGTCTCCTAATCCCTTTGTTACAAAGGGATCAGGATGAGTTCCAAACAGTTTGCAAAAGGTATGTTCCTATGATGGAACTGCTAGGACACTTTGCTAAGCACACTCCCTTCATATTCCTGACCACTCACACGTTAGGAAAAGTTCAGTTGTTGCATTATGAACCCTTATTGCTCTGCTAGAGTAGGCATCTCCCATGATGTGCTACCAGAAATTAATCCAGAGTTTGGCTTGCATATATGATACATAGTGCATAGTATGGGAAAAAAAAAAAAAAAACCAAAAACCAAAAAAAACCAACCAACCCAACTGTCCACTTCTTTTCCTTTTTCATTTTCAGAAAAATGTAAAGTACAGCTGAGAGGAGCAGTGAAATATTGTTGGTATACAAACACAAACATGAATGAGAGGCATTAGTTTAAAGAGTGTGAGGTAAAGGTTTGTGACCTTTGTTGCTATCATTGATACACCTTTGGATACTGATTTTATAAGTCCATTACTGCTGGCTTGTGGTCCATAACTACAGAAACTGTTTACCAGCCAGTGCAAGAGAGAGTAAGTAGAGAAAGATGTTATTTTTAAAACTGTTGAGAGGTTATTATACAATCAATGGAGAGTGAAATGCCTATATTAGGAACTGTGTAAAAGCACTTGACAATGTCCTTTTACTCAGATTCAGTATATTAATATGATTATTATACTACTTGCATTCTAAACCGTGGTACTAGTATTCAGTCTGTAAGAGCAAGGTCTTACTGAAAAATACTGATGTAAAAGCTTTTACTCCTTTCCTGTGTTGACAGTTTCTGCAATCCAGTTTCCATCTACTTCCAGATATGAATAACTTTGTGAGAGAATTACTTTATTTAGTGTCTGGCCATGCCACTGGTACACAGGTGTTTAGCAAAACAATATAGAACAAATTATGCTCACAGATTGTCCCTTTGTCAGAACATTCATCAGCAGAATCAAGTTGTCTTAGCTATATAGGCAAAATGGAGCTTTGTTGCTCCTCAGAAAAAGACAAATGTGAGCTGATTTGCCTTCAGCCTTGGGTTAGGATCCTGCGGTGATGAAGGGATTTTAGAGGTAAGGACTAGGTGTGGTTTCTGACTTTTGGGGGAGAACAAGTTCACTGAAGGCTGAAGAGAGGCAGAAATTCTCTGTGAGAGGTCCAGTAGCAAAGTCTGAAGAAGCTTTCAGAAAAGAAGAGAACACAGATCTAGGCCAAAAGTGCTCAGGTATTCATGGCTGATTTTTGGCAGATACAGTGAATTGCACCAGGGACCCATGAGTGTAGACATGTGCACAGTTAGATACTTTTCTCTGCAGCATGTTCTCTTGTCATTTATCACTGTTTGTTTCCGTATATGAGGTCCCCTCGCATTCTAGCCTAAAAGGTTCTCAGGAGCAGGCTTTATTCAGCTTTCTGCTGTTTTGTGAAAGACTGCAGAGAGTGATCCAGCACCTCAGCCAGTTTGTGCCTGCCTTAAGAGGAGGAAAGATGCAGGAACAGGGCACAAAGCTCTGAAGGGTTATAGAAAATTTGGACAGAAAGTCCTGAGCTGCCACTAAAAGTATTTGCTGCTGCAGGTACTCCTGCAACCATAAGAGTCATCCACCACAGCTGGCTGTCTCACATCTGGATCTTGACTTTGCTGGCAGCCCTGGACAGAACGAGTGGGAGAGAGGGACCAACTCTGTGTTAAGCAGCTAATTGCTTTGCCTTGCATTATCTAATAATGTTCAGCAATGCATATTTTTGTACAATCCAAAAGAGCATTTATATGAAGTTGAACTAATAGTTTCGTTGCACCAACACCGCTGTAGCTAATACCATTATGGAAAATGTCATCAATGGTGGCGTCTCAAATTCCTAGCCAATCTTGTAGTTCAATTACATGATTTCAGCTCATTTTGATTTACTTTTTAGCTTTCTCAATTTATGTTTAGACAATATGAGCCAAGTTGTGTGTCAAGTGAATCTCACTAAAGCTTTTAAAGTGCTTGCAGATCATCTGCATGGAAGGTACTCGGGAGATATTTTTCTGTGCAGCCACAACAGTTCAGTTGATAAGCATACTTATAACTACTTTTTACAGTTACATAAATGTTTTCCGTTTCTTTACATTCTTTGCATTGATTCCCATTGGTATATAGAAAGGAAAGTCACAATGTAATTTTATTTTCCAAAGCCTTTCAAACACATTTGCTAACCTGCCTTTAAATTTCCGTTGACTCAAAAAGATTTCATTCCATATGAGATTTCTTAACATGTATAAACAATCAGGATGACTGAGAAATTGTGCTTAATCAGTTCTGTAGTAAGATGGCTTGCAGGTTTTAGCGTGCGATCTGGTCTGGATCAAAGTGAGTCATTTAGACTAGATGTTAGGAGGAAGTTCTTTCCAGTGAGGGTGGTGAGGCACTGGAACAGGTTGCCCGGAGAGGTTGTGGATGCTCCCTCCCTGGAGGTGTTCAAGGCCAGGTTGGACGAGGCCTTGAGTAACCTGTACTAGTGGAAGGTGGCCCTGCCTATGGCAGGGGATTGGAACAAGATGATCCTTGAGGCCCCTTCCAACCTTACCATTCTATGATTCTATATTGTTAATTTATTTGCAACAAGACAAAAAATAAGGCCACATCCATGTTTTCAGTAACAATTAAATTTACAGAACCTTCCATCCTGAAGCTTAGCAGTTCCCTCCCCACTTCCTCTCCAAAGAGTGAAATCTAATTATCATCAACAATCTGGCCATGGCTGAAGTGTTTCCTTTAACAGAAGTTTTTAGGAATTGCTCTAAAATTATTAAAAATGGAATTGAAGCAATGGCTTTGTAACACTCCATCAAGCCCTTCTGTGTGGCAATATACATTTTTCGTCCTTAGCTTAAGGTTGTATTAATAAAGAAGAGGTCTGCTGCACATTATGCATCTCCTGATCTCGGTTGTTTCACAGGAACAGTAAGCTATGAAACTTCAGAGTGGTGGGGTTTTTTTGGTTTGGGGTTTTTTTTTCTGTAATAATCTGCTTCTGTTCCTACTGATGAGGATCCAGTGCTCCTCTTTCTGACCTTCCATGTTCACCAGCCAATCAAGCCTGAACAGTTTCAGCAGTGTTAAACTTCACAGCTATTTCTGTTACTCTGAGGTCTGTCCCCATCGATTTTTAAAAAGTCAGCATGCCAGGAATTCATGTCAGATGTCAGCAAGCTTCAGAGCCACCAACGATAACCTGCTGTCTCAGCACATCATGGCAGAGCAGAGCATTCATGTTGTTCTGTTCCTGATTGTCTAGTGAATTGGGAAAACATTGTGCAAAATACAGCAGCTTCACTGGTGGGAAAAATTGCTGAACAGCACCTGCATAGTAAAGCAAGACCATCTGCTTATTTTCCTACCCCCTATTTCTGTATCTTGGTATCTGTCTTGCTTTTGTCAGGCAGGATCACGCAGCTGTTTTGATGAGAATAGATATGTATCTATGCAAGGGGGAGAGAAAAGAGTGAGAGAGAAATCAAGAGCTGGACTGTGCTTTGATACAAGGAATTTCCCCATGGAACTGAGAGGACACCGGTAATGACAGGGATTCATCAGTGCTTCATCATAAGATGACTGGGCTGTTTATCAAGAAAACATAACACATCTATGATCTTGTGTAGGTTTAAATCCATATACTTTAAACAGAAAGGGTTGATGGGGTGTAAACCCTTCTTTCAGAGGACAGATTTATTTTTTTTCTAAGGAAGGCTGGAGGAGAAACTCCTCATTATCCTTATTTATTCCTGTTTCTAAGTGTGGCAGTTACTACATTTTCTTGCATAGCATGTAGCAGCAGTTGCTGTCACAACCACTGTATTGTATCCAATGAGTTTATTTCAGGTTAGTAATTTTACACCCTAATGTAGGTACTGCCCTTGGACAGTAAGAACATCATCTTCCTTTTCTTTTTTGTTATATGACACTTAAGAAAGTAACACTGCACTAAAATTTAGCAACTTCTGTTATTGTGGGAGCAATTGCGCTCTTCCTTACTGGAGGTTTCATAAACCTATTCACTGTAACATTCTGGTTAAACTGAAGACAGCTTGTATTGATTTTTTTGCTTCCTCTTCTCCTCCTTCTTTTTTTTTTCCCCCTTTCTTTCTTGTGCTTATCCATGTGGAGGACAAGGAGAGTATCTAACTAAGATTTTTTTTCCCTTAATCGGGCTGTGAGAAAAGGAGGGTTCCAAGGTCAGTTACAGTGCAAGATGCCTTTTATGACCTCTATCATCCTGTCTATTTCTTCTGCCTTAAGAAGAGAGGTTTTTTACCACGACACCAATTATGATACACTCTCTCACAAAGGATTTTTCCATTCGGGCTTGCATTTGCTCTCACAGTGAAGTCCCAGATCTCCACCAGTGTTGTTTTGGTGATGTGAGCTCCTGACCTTTGGGAAACTAGCCTGAACTTCATGAATTCCTTCATCCCTCACTTCACTTATTACAGCTGGTGGTTACTATTTGTCTTATGCTGTGTTAGCAAAACACTGTGCAGATGGGGAATATAGATTTCTTCACTGAGGCTAAATTGGTGAAATATATAATGCAGTATCAATTGCCCTCAGTACCCCAGACTCCTACCTTTGTTAACTAGGCTGCAGCAACTGTTGAAGTTAATCTGTCCACTGACTGGGGAAAGAATGTCAGAAAAAGCAAAGGTGCCTGTCTCAGGTTTTGTCCAATTTATCCTTTATTTATTTGATATAGTTCCTGACTGGAGCAGTGTTTGTACGCTTCAAAGCAGTTATCCTCACAAATCCTTCCTGATGTAAGGTACTACTGGGTTCGTCATTTACACAGAAACATTCAAGTTTAGTGAATTGCCAGATTTTTCATGACATCTGTGACAGGTGTTTGAAAGTCAGCTTTTTGACCAAGCTGATGCTCTAACCTCAGATTTTCCTAATTTAGGACACAAATACACCTTCACTTTGAAAGCAGCTGAAATACTTTAGGATATTTCTGCTTCACGTCTGTGTGTTCAACTGAAGTTAACACATAGCCTGTTGAATAGAGCTTCTTAATTTGCTCAATTACTGAAGGCTGAGGCTTGTTGGCATCAAGCTGTGGCAACAATAACTTCCAAGTGAAGGTATTTGTACAGGGGAAGAGTTGCGTCTGTTTTAAAACCCACTATTTCTCCTTATGGAACAGAACTTGAAATGTTCAGAGTTTATTTGGATTTGATTTTATGAGGGGGGTGGAATTACACAAAATCTTTCTGAGTCTGTGTGATAAGCAAAGACCTCTCTGCCCAGAAACATGAAGTGGAAACAGGGATGTTTTGGAGATAGCAAAAGAATTCCTGCTCTCTTGAACTTGATGGTTGTCTTCTCCATGCCTCTCCATGCCTTTATGAGTTAGTTTATCCAGGTGTTATCCTTTTCTTTCAAATTCAGCTTTAAGCTGGCATCTCTGTTCATCTTTGTGTTTCTTTGTTGTAGGAGTCTCTTGACAGCATGGCAAGGATTGGTTCAAAGTTACTTTAGATGGCAAGTTTAGTATTTTGTTGGATTAAGAAAAGGCAATCTCACAGTCTTCTCTTTGTTGACCAATGACATTCAACTGACTTGTGGCACTAACGATCATCAGTGCATCTCCCCCACACTTGTCTTTGTGCATTAAAGAAATTTTACCTTTAAAAAGTTTTAGAAATTGTACTTTGCACAGTTGCTTGGGTTTTTTATATGAATTGAACACAGTTATACCATCTGCCATGAATGATCAGATCAATATGTCAAATGTTACTTTTCGTACGTATGTTCAGATGAAAGCTCTGACTGACATGACCACAATGTGGGAAAATGAGATGGGATCTGTTATATTTTGAGTTTGTACCTATGGTAGTATCTTGCTTGCTTGTCCCTTTTTCACAATTTTGATGGTTTACTGGTCTTTCGCTCTGCTTTCAGCTGTTAAAATCACACTCAAAAGGCTGTGCTCTTTATGTGAGGCCACCTCTTACTACCTGAAGCACAGACTCAGAAGTACCCAGCTCTTAAGAGATCCAGTCCTTACATGTTGTTGGGCTCTGTTCTGGAGAGCAGCTCATAATTATTTCACAAGATGTCACTACTGAAAAGCAGTTATATCTTGTCTGACTCTAGCTTTGGTTTGAAGGTTTATCGGTGTGTCTCCCTTAAGAGCTTCTGCCCTTTCGTAGCCTTCTACCTAATACCAGAAAATCTCACACACCTGAAGCAGTGTTTTATTTAATGCAGCTGTGGAAAATTAGCAGAAATGTCTCTTGGGAGAGTAGGTTTTACCACAAGTGATATCTGTTAGTTCTGGTGCTGAGCTTTGTTCACACGTGGGATGAAAATGCTGAGAAGATGCCTTCAAGGTAAGCAAATTCTGGTGGTTGTTTTGTTATTTACAGAACAGTTGAGTCTTAAGACTATAATCTGCAATGAGAAAGAGGCCTCTGTCGCAAGGAAAATTATGGATGTCTTTTGGTGCTACAAGAACAAATGATCAAAATGTTTGGTGAGAGAAAACAGATGGGTGTCAGTCAATTGCAGCAGCAGGAGGGAACAGAGAGACATTTCTGTTTAGTGTGATAAACAACATCTTGAGTTTGTAGTGCTGTTAATGTACTGTATACCAGAGATGGCTTGCTGTCTGATTTCAGGAGGTGCAGAACCTCTTTCTTCCCACAGTAGTCAAAGCCACTCAAGAGTTGGCTTGTTGACCTGACAAAGAGCGTGGCAGTCTGAGCCCACAGACAGAGGCTTGGGTACAGGCAGTGCATTGCTTCTCTTGTTGCTTTGTAAAGCATGGTTTCTCATGATTTCTTATGGTCCTCTTTTGGGACCAGAGGAGCTCTGCTGCATCACAGGACTATGGGCTTGTGACAGGATGGAGGTGTGAGTCGTTTAGTCCTTTGCGTCTCTGAGATGGCTGTGTACACAATCTCAATTCTGAAACATTGTCAAAAGAGAGACTGAATTTACACTGAGGGGAAGGAGGTGAGAAATGGTAGCAGGGCAGAAACAAACAAAGTGGACAGAAAAAGGGGTTCTTAAACCTTCCAGAGACTAATCAATAGATTTACCTTATGATGAAAGTGAACTTAGACTCTGAACTTTTCACCATGTGCAACATTGTGCACCTGTAATTCAAGGGCTGTTTATGTTAATACTATGATGATTGGAGCAAGACAACATGTAACAGGGTACTGCTCTGCTGCTTATAGCAGTTGGTAGTTATCTGAAGTGAGTTTAAGAAGAGGTAGCTTTCCTTGCTCATTATTTAACCATTTCAAGAATAGTAAAAAATATTTTCTTGTAAAGACTATTGCATTGTAGCAATGGTAACTATCCTCCAGTAACAATGATTAGCATGTGCAGAATTCAGTATGGACTATTAAAGTAAACTTCTCTCCAAGGGCATATGCTGTTAAGCAACTGAAAGAGTAGTGTTTGCAAGTTACTCAGATCTGGTGACTGCAGTGTGTCCTGCAATGCACTTTCCAAAAAAAAAAAAAATGTCCTTAGGTGAGGCAGGAAAGGAACATTTCTTGGTGCTAGTTATTAAGTATTTATTGTTTCTTTATTCCCCATAGTTTTCAGCCACAGTACAAGTTGAGCATTAGTTTACAAATGGGCTGACTGCCCCAAAGCTTTCACTTGCACAGCTTTGCAAGTGACAAAGAGTAAAACTGTATTCAAAGTTCCCATCCTGGAGCTGTTCACAGTTAAAAAGCATAGCTCTCCAGGTAGAGTGTGGTTTGTCCAAGAGCTTGGACAGACACAGGATGTCCCTGAGCATTTGATTCTCTAGAAGGGGCAGTGCTGGTGCACAAATTGCAGCAGGATGACACTACGTGGTGCGGGTATGTACACAGCCTGCTTCTCAGGATTGTGCCAGGAGTCATCACCAAAACTACGCAGTAGAAATAGAACTTTGATATTCTGCTTGCCCTTTCCTGTAGCTGCTCAGTAATGGGTTCAGTAAAATTGCTGTGATCTCTTAAGAGCGCAAGACAGGGTCTCTGCTGCTGTCTTTGGAGGGAGTTTCTTCTGCTGCTTGAAAGATTTAGAACTGGTTTTCTTAAAGAGAGAAAAAAA